>JBAMYA010043808.1:0-13009 GCA_037176975.1 Arrhamphus sclerolepis | reverse complement strand
AAATCGGCGCGACCAAGCAAGGATATCGGCCGATGCCGATTAATTAAAAAATAGCAAATATCGGCCCGATATATCGGTCGACCTCTACTCAGCATAAATTAGTACACCCCACAACAAAAACTACTACATCTAGTACTTTGTATCACCTCCTTGATTTTTAATGGACAGCTCCAAGTCTTCTACAGAACAGAATGAACAAGTTGGTGATATTTTGCAACATCAATCTTCTTCCATTCATCAACAATAACCTCTTTTAGTGACTGGACGCTGGATGGAGAGTGATGCTCAACTTGTCTCTTCAGAATTCCCCACAGTTGTTGGACTGGGTTCAGATCAAAAGACGTACTTGGCCGCTGAATCACTTTCATCCTGTTCTTCAGAAATCCAACAGTGGTCTTAGATGTATGTTTGGGATCATTGTCAAGTTGGAGAAGAGCACGATGACCAAGGGCACGGAGCGATGGCAGCATCTTCTCTTTCAGTATAGATCAATAAATGTGTGACTTCATGATGCCACCAGTAAAAGGCAGCTCCCCAACACTATCAGCACACTGCCACCACCACGTTTCACTGTAGGCACCATGCATTTTTCTTTATGTTCCTCACCTTTGCCATACGTACAGTTTTGAAGCCATTAGTTCCAAAAACATTTATCTTTGTCTCATCACTCCAGAGCATAGAGTCCCAGTAGTCTTCATCTTTGCCAGCATGGGCCCTGACAAACTCTAGGAGGACTTTTTTTGTGCCTGGGTTTTAGGAGAGGCTTCTTTCAAGGACGGCATCCATGCATGCAATTCCTCTGCACTGTACACCGTATTGTGTCACAGGATATAGTCACCCTAGCTTGGCTTTCTACTTCTTTAAATAGCTGTCAATTTTCTTCAACCCTTCTCATCAGAAGACACTCCCGTCGAGGTGTTAACTTCCATGGACGTCCTGGACATCTGCGAGATGGTTGCAGTTCCATTTTTCTTAAACTTTTGGACCACTTTTTCTACAGTATTCCCACTGATAAGTAAAGCTTTGCTGATCTTATAGGCTTCACCCTTTGTAGTATGAAGAAATTATTTTCTTGTGTCATTTCTTTCATGCGGTGCCATTGCTGACAGCATGAAATGGGAAAGATTTGATACCCCTTTATAGTCAACTGTCTGCTGGATTAGACTCAAGTGTGATTGTATTCTTGTTAGACATTTGTAGTCTACAATTTAGCTTTGTTCCAGAGACTTTCAGTGGGGTGTACTAATTTTGTGTGCCACCCTAATTTGAGTAAAACCGGGGAAAAAAAGAAAGTGTAATCCAAGTTATATTATTGACCCTTCACGTTAAAAGTTAAACAGATGTTCTATTAAACTATGTCTTGTCAACATTTTGGAAATTTTCATTGTGATACTGTTTAAAATGTTCCTTTTCAAAGGGGTCGGGTACTCATTTACGCTGAGCACTGTATATAGTTGCCTTCAAAACCAAAATCTACAACAGAACTCCCTCTTAAGTTTCCCTTGTCTACTAAAGAAGACATACTTGTACAGTCAGGGTGGGCCTCATGTCTGGCCAAATAGAAATAATACTTACTCTGATGTTTCCAGTGTGATGATGGTGAGGATGGGCCTGCGGTTCATGCCTCCCATGCAGGAACTATTGCACATGAAACTCAGAAGAATGGTTGTCATCTCAGAGCCCAACTGAAACAGAAAAAAAATCAATTCAAGAGCCTGCTGTCTGAGAAAACAGACATAGGGTAAAAGACATTTGAGAAAGGAGGGAAAACCAAGAGAACTGAGATGATCACTTGTGAAATAGCACTTTACTCAGCAAATTCTTGTAAACAGTGGTACCACTTGTCAGTGATAACAGGGATCAGAGTAATTAAAAGCTGTGTGCATTACAAGGACTCATTTTCTCCTCTCAAAATTAACTGAGTGTTGGAATCCTGCCAATTTGAACAGATCTCACATATTCATCAAAATATAAAGAGGGCACATGTATGAAAGGATATTGTATTAACTAAAAAGCCCAGTTACTTGAAATTTAACAAATATTCACCCATATTTAACCATTTGTTTATAAGAAAAAAAACAAACATTTTTTGTCCCGTAATTGTTTGTTTTATTACATTTCCATTTTTCTGTTATAAAATCCCAGGACAGGAGCCCTTTAGTAACAAGGAGATGGTATGCAATTTGTTCAGTTTCTTTAAACAAAAACATTTGCTTCCATTGCCCACAGACACTGTTTTAAGTTATGCCATTAATTCAGTTTCTTTAAATGGCCTACTATATACATTTAGTTATATACCAAGGAAAAAAGCAGATGAAAAAAAAGATGCCGTGTATGAAAATACGTCAGAAATGACAGTCAACTTTCTTTAAAAAAAAAAAAAAAAAACAATCAAAAAACCGAACTGGACAGCCATACCTGTGGGGGCTCATAGGGAACAGTCACACTCTGCCTTTTTGTGTGGGGATCTTCAAAATATTGGGCGAGCTGACTGCCTTCAACTCTAATTAAATGGCTCCGATGCTCTGCAGCTGAAAGGAAAAGATATTCGGGGAAATTAATGATCAATTTCACGATACACAATTAAGATACTTTTACACCATTTTCAAATATGTTCTGAAATATTTTCCTTACCGTCTTCATTTTGGTGATGGGGACATCGCCTGACAACATCAGCCACGTGCTCGGTCTTCTTATAAACAGCAGTTGCCCTCAGAAAAGCCCCCTGCGGAGGCTCCTTGTTAACTCGAATTTCTACTGGACTGGTCTTTGCCAGCTGGCAGTACAGCTTATTCAGACTCTCCGAAAACTACGAGAAAGCATAGGTTCATGTTATCAAGGCATTTACCTGAGCTGTTCAGACATAAGGACATACAAGTTAAGCAATCATCTGAGTCTAGTCTCAAAGAAAAAGTGAGTAATGAAAAGTCCCAAAAAAAAAACAAACCAAAAAAAAACCCACCAAACTTATATCGCAGTGATTTAGCTTTCTTCAACTCCAGAGGCTAACAAGTAGATGTTAAAATTCAATAAGGTTCGATTTCCTTAAAATTTATACACTTCAGGCTGTATTAAAAATCGATTTAACCCTTTCTGTCCTGAAGGAAGTCAGGGCAGGAACATGTCCCGTCATGTCAGAGCTGTGCTCTACCAGACTGCACCTCTCCCACAGACAGTTGCAGGAGGCGGACGTTTCAAGGTAGACCACCCTAACTTTGACTTAATTGGCCAACCACATAGCACAGCTCAATGAGTCACCAAGGAAACATTTGTACCATTGGCTGTTGGACCACAGTCACCAAGTCTCAATCTTAAAAGGAAGCAAATGAACAATGAAGAGCCCACATGAATGCCACCATGAGAGGCACAAATGAATGGATTTTTAAAATAGAAAAAGGTAAGGTTCTTAATAATTACTATAAAAGGTTAATGTGTTAAATATACCTATTTGGAATAACTTTTGGAAAATGTTTGAATACTTTTGTAAAACCTTTTCATGTACTGGAATCTTTAAGGTGCAGGATACTCTAGTTCCCTGAACCATTAGTTTAGTTATTCATCTCCAATTCCTAGAACCATACTTTCTGCAGAAAGTTGGTGTTCTTAATTAGGGACAAGTGCATTTGTATTATAATAATCAGAATAGAAATTTTGCTCATAAACCAGTATACTCTGAAAACATCTGACATCATCAAGCATCAAAAGAGAGGGGAAAAAAAAACAAAAACACTTACCGTCGAGGTGACAGATTTGGCTGTCCCAGACTTCTGAAAGCGAAGCTCAAAGTCATACTCCCCTGGATAGTCAGTGGTAACTGGGACAGTGGGAGCTGAGGGGTTAAGCGTATCTGCAGTCAAGGCACCGGGAAGGTCAAACAAGTCCTCATCGAATCTGGGGAGTTCCTGATCCTTTAAGATTTTTACAAGGAGACGAGAACAAATAAGTTAAGGAAAAATACTGCCAAAGCTCTTAATTTATATAAAAGCAGTTCACTTAAAAAAAGATTTCAATTTATGGCATGGACTTGGAACTAGTGTGCTTACCAGCAATCCCATTTGCCCATCACCCCCCCATGACTCGTTCATATTATCCACTGTGGGAATGGTTGATATTGATGGTGTCACCCTGGAAAAAAAAAAAAAAGGTATACAAAATGAGCACATTTCTGGAGTGACCTGACATCTTTAAATTGTCATTTAGTGTGAGAGATTTTATTTATTTTACTTACACATTCTGCCACAGGTCCATAAATGTGCCCTGACTCAGTGGCAGAGAGAGAGGATCTTGATTATCCATATTGTGTTTTCAGTCCTTCCTCCTGTGAAGAGGGAGAGGTACATACAGAGCTGCATGAGTGCTGAGGAGATGAACAGGAAATGACGACAACTGCAACACTGTAGACCAGGACTCTTAAACTCCAGACCCCGAGGGCTTCTTTCCGGGGTGCCTTGGATGTTTCCCTGCCACAACACACTTGATTCAAATTAATGTGTTATTACCAGACTTGTGCAGGCTTTTAATACTGAATTACTGATGGTGATCTGTTCATTTAAAATCAGGTGTGTTGTGGCAGGAAAACATCCAAGACGCGCAGGACATGCGGCCCTCAAGGACTGGAGTTGGACACCACTGCTGTAGACCTTTGACAGAAAGCCATGAATGTTCAGTGTTGCTTTATTAAACATGATGAGGACCAAAAATGCAAAGCCAATAAAGGCAAAGTGTTCTGATTTCAGTGATTAATATTACTAATCTTTAGAACCTGTTTAAAAAGAAAAAAAAAAGTGGAAAAAAAAAATAGGCACGTAATGGTAGAACAGCTGTAAAGGGAAATACCAACAGTAGGATTAAAAACTGCTTACTTCAGTTTTACATGTTAAAGCCTTTTATTTCCCTCCTTTCCCATTTTGAATGTAAAAAAAGCAAAAAATGCTGAACGGCATTAGGGCTGAAGAGATAAACAGGAAATGGGTATTTGTACTAATGAAAAAAAATGCAATGCCGTAGTAATCTTACAAATGTTAGAGATGCAGTTTCAGTAGTTTTATTGAACATGACAATGTCCAATGCAAAATACATCTATAAAAGTTGTCTTACTTGCTGCGCAAGAGGCAAAGTGCTTTGTTTCCAGAGAAGAGCAACCTAAAAAATAAAAATAAAATTCTAACGTCACTGAAAAAAAAAATGCAACCACCATCACTTAAAAAAAAGAAAGAAAAAAAGTATCATTATTTGTGTGTGTGTGTGTGGTGGTCAAAAATTAAACCCTTCTTGCTTTGACACAGTAAGAACAAACAGGTAGGCCTAGCTAAATAGCCACTAAAAACTACGACTTAAAACAATTCCACTTAAAGTTTAAATGCACTTCTAAACGAAAGATATATCAAAACTTGAATACCAGCGACGGTAAAGTTGTGTTGTGTGTTTGTTTTTTTTAAAGGAACAAACTTTAACCAGGCAGCATTAGCCGCCGTCGTCTTGCAAACTGTGAAGCCGGAGGCCCAATTCAATTAAATTAGCATCCACTGGTGGGTATTGTGAACAATCATTTTCAAAAATAGAGTTAGCATTTTTAGCTATATAAACAATTACTAAAAACCAGCTAATTACCAGCTTAGTAAAAGACACCCGTGTTGTTTGCTAGCAGGTTTAGCATTAACATACTGCTAACTTCGTTAGCACGACGTTTACGAACCGACGAAGTAGCTAGCTGCAAAAGTTTTTGTGTTGTTTATATAAAAACTCATGCCCTGTATCACTTAAACTTAATGGCACTATGCAAGTACAACAATCACATTTTAAATATTCACTGCCGCTACCCAGGGCAGACGTGGCGCAAGTATTTTTAAATGGAGCCTCACCTGTAGAAAAAGGCCAAAATATTTTGAATCGACTGCAAAGCACGTTGTCGGGGATTCCCAGAGAAAGGAGGGGGAGGGGCGGCTTTTATCTCCGACAACCGTCCAATCAGAGATTGTCCTGCTGTCAGGCAAAGCCTGTGATGCTTTCAAAAACTATGGGAAATATGACACTCCACTAGGACTGGCCCCGGTAAGAGTTTGACTTATGTCTCAGATTCACATTTATTTATTTATTTTCTAAAAACTATCAAAGGTTCTCGACTTAAAACAAACTCAGAGTGAGGTTTACTGCATTGCAGTCATGTCAACAGTTGAAAAAGATGCATTTGAAACTGACCGTTAGTTATTTTTTTATAGGTGTAAATAGGTCAAACTGAAGGATTGGTGTAAATGTAGACAATGTGGTTTCACACCAGCAACAATTGATGCATTATATGCAGTCTGAAACCTATATTTTCACTGACATGAAATGAAAAAAATCATTACATATTATGTGTTAGGAAGGTCAAAGGATTGTAATGCATGCACTTATTTTGCACGGGAAAATTTGGGATTAAGCAGGTGAACTACAGTCAACAATGCAATGAAAAGTCCGTTTCAGGATCCTTCAACACACAATAAAAACACAAGTAAACTAAACAGATAAATACAATTTTACTAAGTATGTAAAAAAAAAAAAAAACATATAGGAATAATAACAATAGAAATGTGAAGACATTCATGTGCAGAACAACATTTAAGTGTGTGCTTCAATAAGACATTTGAATAAGAATAAGAAATTTTATAAAGAGTCAATAAGAAGTTAAATATTGCAGATTATAATTAACATACAGATGATGAGTTATAGATGTCAGTTTATCACTGATGTAATGTCTGGTATAGTGGTATTGTGCAAACAGCACACATCATGTGGGATTAATAAATATAAATGTAGTGCAGAGTCCTAACGATTTATTTTGAGTTCAGGAGTCTGACAAGCCAACTGGTAAAAACTGTCTTTCTGTCCTTCATGCATACATTCAAGTTCCTGTAATGACTGCCCATGTGGTAGCACGCAAAATAGTCTGTGCTGGAACACTGTGATCCTTAATGATGCCCGTGCAGCCCTTCTGCAGACACTAGCTGTGATAGATGTCCTGGATGCTGTGATGTTGTTCGTCATCTGCACAACCCTCTGCACACTACAGAAACAAATTTCGAAGAAAGTTTTTTTTTTTTTTTTTTTTTTTTTTTTTTTTTTAAAGCATTGTTTCAAGAAAAATGGTTTTATTTTAAAAACATGTTATTTTTACTATCCCATTGGCTGATTTTTATTTTTTTGCTTGTTTGTTTGTTTTTGCTTAATATAGGACAATTTGAATAGATTTAGGAATGTTAGTTTATTATTTATAATATCGGTAAATTGTCTTGTATTAAGAAAATAAATAAATAAATCTGCCAAAAAGCTAAGAAAAAAATGGCGAGAATTCTTAAAATTACATGTATGTTTTTAAAACAGCACCATTTTGCTTGAAACAAGGCTTTTTCTATCAAATGCCCTGCAAGTGATAAGATGAGCATCTGCATCTTTGACACCTGGAGCTCAAGAGATACCAGTCACACTGACTGGTCTTGTGCATAACGTGTCTGCTGGAGCCATATCAAGTAGTCTTCTCTTGATGTTGGTTCTCATCCATGTCTCTGAATGCATGCCGGTTATTGGTGCCATTTTGGGGATAGGTGGCTGTTTGACCTTTGAATGAATGTGCTGATGGAGCCAGTGAGTCCTCTCTGAACTATTTCCAAAGTGTCACTCCACATAGATACAATAGTGAAGTCTAAACAGACCATTATTTTATTCTTGTCATGCTACAGGATAACATTAAACTAATCCATTGCTGTGTGTAATTTGATATTTTCTCATAGTGTCCATGTCACTAGGGGGAGAGGAGGCTGTGAGTTACGAAAGCACTCTGTATTTCATTTTGTGAAACATGTTCATATGTGGCTTTGCACGTAATTTGTCTTCATCCCATTTTCACAATTTCACATTTGAAACTACAAGGACAATAACAGGCTAATAAAATAGTGGACTTGTTGTAGAATAAAACATAGATTCAATCAGCTGCAATAGATATTTGTGTTTATTTCAGTAAATTCCCATTTTGAATTCAGTAAAAGCCATACATTTTAAAACACTGGTGACTGTTAAATGAGGCAAAGAATCACCTAACCTTCCCTGTAAGTGATTGGGACCTGAAGAGACCTGCTTTTTCTTGTTGTTTTTCAGTTTTTGCTTTATATTTAAAATGCTCACCAGCCTTTTTATTGATTTCATAACGTAGACGATGTCTGCAGTGTGCAGGTCAGTTTAGCACCTGGACTCTTTCTAAGAGCCATGCTGTAGCAATACATGTTGGGATGTGATCTGGCATTGTTTTCCTAAAATAAACAAGACCTGCAAAGTACATCTTCTGGATGGCAGCACGTTTTGCCCAAAAACATGCAAATATATTAACCTACAAGTTACATTTGCCAATGCCATCATGTAGGTCAATTTTTGTACTGTGTAAGCAAACTTAAGGTGTCCAAAAAGATCAGTCTACATAAGTTTCTTTAGTCTTGATCTTGCTTAGTCTTTTTTGGTATTCATTGATGTTTTATCATGCAGTCTGATGAAGAAATCAAAAATGTTTTTATTTTATTTTTTTTAAAATGTTGATTGATGTTATTTTTAAATGTATGGAACGTCAAAGTGGCAAATTCCTCCCCATCTTTTATTCTGAAATGCTCATCTTCTCGCCTTTGATGTTCTCTAGAGTCGATTTGAAGCCAGTTTTTCAGTGTGTTGATGTGTTGGCAGTTTTGTGTGGGGTCTTGGACAGCGTGGAATGAAAATACTGCTGTGTGGATCCGAGTCCCTGATTGGTTGTCCACCAGACTGATAACTTCCATCCTGCCTTCCTCCTGGGATCTGAGGATACCACTGGTGTGGCTTCCTTCCATCCATCCCATCAACTTCAGAGTAACCAGATTTCAAAGACTATAAAAACCATCCTGCCTTTCAGTCTGGGCAGCTGAGTGTTCTTAGTCTGTCTTGTCTGTCTGTGCTTCTATATTGGAGCTGTTTGTTATTGTAGACTTGTGTTTCTATGTAGCTACTTTACTTCTCTGACCATTGGTGTATTGTGTTTCATTGTGTTTCTGTGCAAGTACTCTCTTCTGATTAATGTCTGCTTTAGTGTTTCAGTTCTGTGCAGCACTACTTTAGTGTTTATGCTTTAAGCCTTTTAGTATAAGTGGCTTTGTTTGTATTTTTCTCTTTTTACGCTTTATGTTTTTCTAATGGTTCCACATATTTTCGGGGTTTGCTTTGATTTTTGTTTTGGTTACTTTAGTCAGTGTTTTTGACCATTTTGTACTTGCGTTTGATTATTTATGTACAATATAGACATCCTAATGTTGAATAAATGACATTAATTCACCAGTTGTACCTTATTTATGTTACATCACTGGGACGCAACGCACACTTTTGGAGCCAGCCTGTAGTGGTCATTCCAGGTCCTGCACTCAAAGCTGTTCACTTATTTTTATTTTTCTAAACATTACACAGCTTTTTTTTTTGGTCACAATGTCATAGAAAACATTACTACCAAACTCCAACTGAAGTATTTTCTGAAATATTATACTATTATAAATGACATTTGTATCATTAAAAACATTCTGAAATCACTGAACTAAAGTGTAATTGTAATGAATTGTTTCTTTTGTATTTGCCTTACATTTTATTGCTAATTCTAACCTTTCAGTAAAATAAAATAACATGATGTGCACATAAAAACACTGCATCAGATCATAACATTTATGATCTAGAATAGTAATACTTAAAAACAGAACATACTAACAATGTTACAGTTATTCAAAAATGTAACTTTTTATTTTTAAACAAAGTATCAAAAATGATATTTACGCAATACACTTCACTTCTGTCTGTGCAGTCTTTAAACTTGCAAATTCTGCATTTTTCTCAAGGAAACAAAGAAGGGCGACTTGAGTGTGACATCTACAGATCGACAGCTGCCATCCATCACGCGACTCCGGGTACTGTGGCATGATTTTGAACCAAATGACCCCACACAGCCACGTGCACACACACTCACACACCTTATATATAGGTCATGATAAGCAGGAACAGTATTTACATGGGCTGTTTCTCTCCATTACTAAGAAACAGTCACATGGTGTGTGTGTGTGTGGTTGTGACGTATTTGGCCAGTAAAACACACTAGCAGTTCCAGCTTGGAAAAAAAAAACAAACACTGGTGACATTTTGAGACATAGACTAAAAGTTTCTGGCATAACATCACTTCAAAGATTTAAAAATGAGAAAACACAGAGAGGAGGCAAAAAAAAAAACAGTAATGAATTTTAAAGATGTTCCATTTACTATACATCTTCAAGGAATACACCCTGGAAAATGGCTCCTGAATGGGTATTTTGGTTTAAGATATTTGCTGCAACACATTTATTCCATTCAAAGTCTGTACTTGTATATTTGTTAGTGTTATTGGCTCCCTCTGTATGAATTCATAATGGCATCTTTTGGAATCCTATCTTGCCTTTCTCTCCCTGCTTGCGCACATAAACCCACAAACTATGTTGGCAGGGGCTCTATGCCACTGTTCTGATGGTGTAAGGTTTCTCTGCATTTAGTTGGAGTCACACATGACTCTGCTTGGGGCCCTGGCTTTAGATGTGGGGTGTCAGTTTCTCCCACTGTTTCGCAACGTGGGCAGCAAAAGGAAAGAGCAAGGGCGGTAAGCTCCAAGGAGAGTGTGGTGTGATTTGGGGGTGTGTCTGCAATGGGCGGATGTACATTATCTGATTTAGAGATGTAGAGCAGATAACTTTAGTCTGAACTCTTTTGGCAGCTCTTCCCCACCATGCCAAACCCTCCCACAACACACGTTATATTCAGTTGTCTCAGACTCACTGGTGGTCCGAGCCCTAAACTCCCCCCACCGACCACACCTACTCTGCTAAACCAAGTCCTGCGGCCCAAATTTAAAGTCCACCTGTTCCCTGATGGGGGAGGATTAAGCTTTGTTGCGCACAACTGAAGGCAAGCAGGGCTTGAGGAACAGAGAGGAGGGGTAGTCGGGGGATGAGCAGAGGCTCATGACCTCTTGGGCATGTGATCCGAAATAGAAAGGACTGTTAGGAAGATAGACAATGGCAACAATCGTAGCAAAGACGAGCCCCTCTTTGTTACAAAAGAGAAATGTCGACTCATGCTGCTGGACTTCAGTTTGAGTTTGCCTGATGCCAAACACCTGTGTGATTGCGTAACCTGCACCTTTTGCCATGAATAGATTCTTTTTGCATGAATTTGTAACTCTCCAGAAAGGCTAAGGGACATTATGTATCAAAACTCATAAAGATGAGTCCTACGACCAAAGCTCTGGCTCATGATCTCTGGAGATTGAAAATGTTTTGAAGAGAAAGCTTAAATGACAACTATTATGATCTTTTTTCTTAAATTTGGCACAATTGCTTTGGTCAAGAAATCACATGGATAAAGTACAAAAGCCCCTCTTTTTCACAGCTCTGTTCATAGCAGCTGGCTTGAAGTCAGCCAGGCAGACCAATTACATCCACCTTTTCAGCAGACTGAGTCCTGTTTAAAATTAGTGTTAAAGCTTTGTGCCATCCATGGGAAATTGAATGGAAATAAAAATGGGACAAATGGCCATAGTTCTACTCTGATTTGAACAGTGATGTCACAATTTCTCTGCAAATCTGCAGGTGTTTAACATGTCTGTGCTATGTTGTAGCTTTTTAAGTTTGCAGTGACTTGAAGCACCTTAACCAATTATCTTTCTTTTTCATTACACGCCCCCTTTTGAAAGAAATCACACCACTCAATTATTAATTTGTAGTAAAACATAAAGAGACACCTCTTATAGGCTATAGAAAGGAACCTCTCTGGCATGATCTTTTTCGCATGGTCCCCCCTTTTCAGCCAATGATAATGAAGGTCAAGACAACTTCCTGCTTGCTTCTCGGCCACTTTCTCGGGACGTCAAGACCAGTCAAACTGGACTCTCTGGAGCAGCAGCCCTCCCTCCTCCACCCCTCCCCTCCACTGCGTATACCAGAGGCGCGCACGTGGGTGCGCGGGTGTCACTCTATCTCAGCTGGACGGGCAACACAAACTTCAAAGAAGGGAGGACAACCCGCGGTACAGGGCGCACCAAGTTTCCAGACTCTGGACTTCACTTTTTGGATTTTAATCTGACGCGTCCTGGTTTTCGGAGCTAAAGCGCCCAAGTTTTGCGCCGGAGTCTGTCTCCATCTGGCACCAGACGCATCTGTCACCAACTGCTCAGGTGCCCGGAGCTGTCAAAGTCATGCCGGCCGGGTTTCAGCAGCTCGGAGGGGAGGTAATTTTTGTATCTGTGCCTGTGCATTTGCTCCAAAACGAATTTGCACTTTTCATTTCGGAGCTTTTACGCACGGATATGCCTCCGTGACACCCAAAGACTCTTGAAGAAATTGCATGGTTTTGGTGGGTGAGTGCAAATCAACAAATATGTACCCAAATCCAATGAGTGGGGGGAGGAGGAACACCAAATAAAACCGACAAGATATCTGTAACTCTGAACTGCTGTAATCCTTGAAATTATCCAACCCAATGTCTTAAATTACTTTCTAAGTATAGAGCTTAAAATTGTTAATGACTGAGAACATCACCAGTCTATAATTAAGACCCTTTCAACAAATAGTAACCTAATGTATATCTTCAATAGAGGGGGGAAAAAAATTAAAAATCTGACCTTGACCAGTCAAATATCTGAGTTTACAGATCAGAGCTCAGTGTTGTGGGTTCTTTATCAGCCATCTAGCTCGACTGGATTTTATCACCAGCTATTTTGGAGAAATCCTCATTCAGCTATGAGGGCCAGTTTAACATATTTTGTTCTTCTGGTTGAGGGTCATTTATTGCCTCCTGATCTTGAAACATCAGAGTCTGAATCTGTGATGGCATCAGACAATAATTCTTATAGCTGATTTCTGCTCTATTAAACAGGAGACTCTTTCTTTCTTTCTTTCTTTCTTTCTTTCTTTCTTTCTTTCTTTCTTTCTTTCTTTCTTTCTTTCTTTCTTTC
>JBAMYA010043807.1:0-13009 GCA_037176975.1 Arrhamphus sclerolepis | reverse complement strand
AGCACCCCTCAGAAAATGGTCACTGCCCATGGCTTAATTTGGTGCTGGGCTATTTAAGAGGGTTTGTCTTTTTCTTTGTTGTTGGGTGGGTTATTATTGAGAAGGCTGTCTCACTGTTGTCTTTGGTCCAAGAGGAATAAGAAACAAAAATAAACAATTTCTTTAAAAGAAATACATACTGGAAACCTCGTCCTGCCACTTATTTTCCTCATCTCCAACATCCGCCTGCAAGGCAACAAGTGGGCGGACGATTGGTGTCTCACAACACCACAGTACATCACACACACCACAGTACACCACACACACACCACAGTTCACGGCACACACACCACAGTTCACTGCACACACACCACAGTACACCACACACACCACAGTACGCCACACACACACCAAAGTACGCCACACATACATCACAGTACACCAAAAACACAACCACAGTTCACCACACACACCACAGTACACCACACACACACCACAGTTAACCACACACACCACAGTTCACCACACATACATCACAGTACACCACACACACCACAGTACGCCACACACACCACAGTGTACCGAAAACACAACCACAGTTCACCACACACACACCACAGTACGCCACACATACATCACAGTACACCGAAAACACAACCACAGTTCACCACACACACACCAAAGTACGCCACACATACATCACAGTACACCACACACATCACAGTACACCACACACACCACAGTACACCACACACACCACAGTACACCACCCTCTGTCATTCTCAACAATGGAAAGAGTGTAGTTTTTATTTGCTGGAATCACCATTGACAGTTTTTTTTTCAATTGCTTACACACAAAACCTTTATGTAGTACACAATTTCTAAAACCTTTCACTCTAACTTCACAACTCCACATCAAATCAACAAAACCATAAACTAATTCTCAGCCTTGACACAGTTTTCAATTCAGCTTTAACTTTTTGCAAATCAGTACACACAATTCTCTACCTAACACACAAAAATCTATCAGGAAGTAACATGATTTCCTTTTTCAAACACAAGCAATCAAAATGCCACACTCATTCATCTGCCCTCACATGTGCAAGAAATAATTGCTTTACTGAGCACCAACCAATCACTGCCTGATATTGGCCTCTGAATAGGCCAAAGGTCAAGTTACCTGTCTGGAACAATGGATAACAACAATTCAGAGAGAGCCAGGGGAGTCAGAGGAAGATGCAGAGGGCAGCGAGGAGGTGGAGTTCATGGAGGACACTTTGGAAGAGGAGCAGAAAGATGAAGAGGAAAATTTGGAGGAGTAAGGGTAAGAGTAGAGTAGCCTGATGAGATCAGGGCTACTCTGATTGATCATGTGATCAATCATGGGTTGACCATGAGAGGCTGGACTCAGAGTCCAACCCAACTTGAGTCGTTTTACAGTGGCAGCCATAATTCGAACCTTTTGAACTGAAAACAGGTATGCAACAATCAACAGTAATGTACATGTCCAGTAAAAGCCATTTCTGCAGAGCAGTAAAATACATGACTTCTATTGTAGCTCAAAACATCCATTTTACACACTGCACTACACTGTATGAATGGTCACAGCGCAATATTGACGCTGTCAGTCTACCAACGCTACATCATGTCCTCCAGAGGAATCAGTCACGAATGGAGCAGCTGTACAAGGTCCCATTTGAAAGGAACTGTGACAGAGTCAAGAACCTGCGGCATGAATATGTGGAAGTATGTACATGGTACTGCCAGAACATCAGACTTTCACCTGCTGAGACAGACTATTATACTCTGCATATCCTGATCTATTTTTTTGTCTGTGTAATATGGAGAATATTGGAGAGGGATGCCCACCGCATTCTCCATGGATACATTTATGTGAATAAGGGAGAAATATCATCGGACAGAGGGCAATTATTAATGTCCCGGGTCAACGTGGAGGAAATGCTACCATGTTTGCTGCCATAACTCATAATGGTGCTCTGCACCACCATGCAACACTTGGCCCTGTATTTCTATACATGTGAACAATCTGAAGAATTTCATACAATCTGAACTATTTTAGTATTATGGCAAAGCTCACTAAAGATGAGAGTGCTTTCCATTATGCCCAACAGTGTGTAATTGGTCAGACAAAAATGAATGTAGTGTGTGGCATTTGGTGCAAAAGTTTGATTTTGATAATTCTGTATGTAGTTTTGGTTGCAGTGCTTTTGCAGGATATGAGGTATTTTGCAGTTTGGTTTGTGTGGTTTTGTGAATTGTGTTAAGTATTTTTGATAAAACCAGCCTAGTTTACAATATTGTGTTTTAGCAGTTAGAAACAATGGTAAATAAAAATTCAATTTAATTCATTAAAATTAATGAATTAAATTACTATAATTAATTAAAAATACTTAATTGATCCTCCAAGGGAAATTTATAACAAAAAAGTACTCCAAATCAGTCCAGTTCACTGTAATTCACTTCTCTTTATAATCCAATTAATTCTAATTCACACTATTGAATTCATGATCAAAATCATAATTTGGTTCATCTATAATCAATATCCAATTCATGAAAATAGCCTAGCTAAAGAACAGATTGCATCAAATCTTCACTCTGGTGCAATCCCCTACTTTGAGTGGTATAAAGTATAAATTAGCAGTGGGGAGGAAGAATCCTGATTAACAGGGCTAATTAAAAAAAACTCCAGTAGAACCAGACGGAGGGAGAGAAGACATCTGCCTCTGCTGGTCGGGGGTCTGAGATGACGGGAAATAGAGAACAGAATATTAGACAAACGCATACAAGAAGAGTTTGTATGTCATCAATACAGCTATACTTCAATCATAACCTTGATGAAAAAGAAGAGTTTAAAGTTTGGTGTGAGGGTAGAAAGCATGTCTGGTCCCTGAACACTAGCTGGGAGCTGGTTCCACAGGAGAGGAGCCTGAAAACTGAAATGACAGCTAGCTTGGAACACCATCCTGATTTCAGATCACATCTTCCTTCACATTCACACTGACCAGTGATTTCGGTGTTTGAGTGCAAACATCACACTTTCTTCCATTTGTCCACTCAAGTAACACTTCATAAAAGTGTGTGTGCGTGTGTGTTGTCCTCAAATTGGATAAATATTTCAGGAATTAATGTCAGGATCCTAAAAGGAGCCATGTCATTGCTTCCATTCTATACAATGAATGATTCTGATACTGTTTCTCCTAGGTATATAAAAGAGATATGAAATTTAATAATAATCCTTTATATGACTGGTTTTTATGAAGCTTTCTTTTTAGACTTGTCCAATATTGGTTGCTAATGTGATTATTTACTCACTTACTCAGTACCCAGCCAGTTTAGATTGTATGAAAGTGATACTTTAAGATACCATAATGAAATTCGAACTAAATACTTCAGCGCTGCAGACTGCGGAGTAAGTTGTTAATATTATTTAGAGAATCCTCTAGAGGAAAGAA
Source organism: Arrhamphus sclerolepis (assembly GCA_037176975.1). Classification (NCBI taxonomy): domain Eukaryota; kingdom Metazoa; phylum Chordata; class Actinopteri; order Beloniformes; family Hemiramphidae; genus Arrhamphus; species Arrhamphus sclerolepis. The sequence continues at coordinate 9,557 of JBAMYA010043807.1, read as the reverse complement.
GGTGTGAAATGTTTGTTAGCAGTGACAGTGACTGCGACGTTCAGAACCACCATCCCTGTGTGTATGATGGAAAAAGTTGCATTCATTGTTTTTCTTTTTTCTTTTACAGAAGAATGCATGAAGACAGATTTTAAAACTTGCACTTAAAAGTATTTCACCTTCTAAAAAATAAATAAATAAAATAAAACCCAAAACAGTTTCAGTTAAAAGAAAATAGTACACACACAAATAAATAAAACATAAATAAATACATAAATCTATTGATACATTCCACCCTTTGAGACCAAGTAATACTTTCTACTCAAATATTTTTTTCTGTGTTGTTGTTGCACGAATGTGACCCGTTATATATTATATATTCTACATTCTACATTGCATATTGTGCTGAAATAAACTGCAAAGGGCTAAAGAGACTATATTTTTGGAGGACCCCGACATCCTCCTGGAGGAGCTGCAGGAGGTAGCTGGGGAGGCGGAGCTCTGGGCCTCTCTGCTTAGACTGTTCATCCCTTCACCTGAACCCAGGTAAGCAGAGGTTAGTGGATGGGTGGAGCAGCACACACTTGGCTCTGACCTACTGGTTCTTCTGTGGTTAAACTGCTGTTACTAACAAGAAACTGAACAGATGTGTATAATATAGTGAGCGCATACACAATCAAAAAGAAACCACAATGTTTATCAAAGGTTTACATTCCTTGTGTTACTATTTTACCTTTTTTTGGCTAATGAACTGACACTTAATGTGCAGCAGCTGGTCAGAACTCACACAAACACTGCAGCTTCTAAGGTCACTGCGCACAGTATGTTCATGGTGTGTTTGCAGAACTTTGCATGATGAAAATGTGCAATATCTTGCAGCCACCTGATGCATTATGTGGAAAGACAGCACAGAGGCCCATTAACACCAATGACTCCACTCTGTCTGAGCAGGCTGCCTATTATCTGCAGAGAGCAACCTAAATAGAGAGACTGGAGCTTCTCTTCTAAATGAGGAAAAAAAATAATGATTCCTTTCGTTTGTCATAGTAAAAAACTGAAAATCAGAAATTATATGGAACTCTTCATCAACTTATTATTCATGTCTCCACAAACACTCTCACACATTTATAAATTATTTTTAAATTCCCGACAGGCTCTCTTCCACTCAGATAATTTTGAGTTTACGTTTATTTCTTAAAAGGAAATTTATATTTAATTTTGGACACAACATAATGCTAGAGAACCCTGACAAATGCATTCATTCAAGCCGGTCTTACTCTTTACAGTGTTTTAACATAACAACATAAGAGGTGGTTGATGAATTTAAGATTCAGTCAGCACTCTTGGCCACAGGCTCCCTAAATGTGAGAAAAACTCTATGATGGAGATGCGTGGGACACAACAGAGCATGTGTGGGCTGTTAACATTCAGCCGTACACATCACAAAACAACTATCAATTTGGGACTTGCATGTGTGTGGGGGGACATATATGTAAGGCAGGTGGGTTTTATTACAGCAGTCTAATGTATTATAGACTGCATCATATACCTGCATCTTAACATGATACAAAAAGTAAAAACCAACAGCAACTATATTGAATAAGCTGATGAAACTGAGCACAGTCGAAAAAGAAAAACACAATTCCACCTTGCCTCAAAAGTGGAGGCAATAATAGAAATGAAAAAAAAAAAAAACACGAATGATTTAAATGAATGAAGTACAGCAGTGATGGGGGGGGGGGGTTAGGAGGAGTCATTTAGCTTCAGGCTCCAGAGAGCCTGGCAGAGCTGCAGATGAAACAGCAGTGTGACTGCATATCTGCGTGGAGACGCAGGAAAATCAGATAAGGCTGGATGACATGGTGGCTGTGTGTTGTCAGCTCTGAGCTGTGAGGCATCACCGTTGAATCACCACAACTGTGTGACATCATCAACACGATGACATCATTCCATCCTTCCACCACACGCAGAGCTAAACTTGACGTCAGGCATAAGCACAAGCTGATAGGAGCTATAATAAAAGCTTTACCTCTTTCTTTCTTTCTTTCTTTCTTTATTCCTCTCTCTCTCTCTCTCCCTCTCTCTCTCTCTCTCTCTTTCTTTCAAATAACTGGGCTTCCTCAGGTGCTGTATGGCCTTCTCACACTCACATATGTAGGAGTACATCCTTCTGCTGACATCTGCCTTGGAGTTATTTGTATTTTGTATAAAAGAAACACCAGAAATCTCCGCTGTGCCTGTCAGGTTGTCCTTGTAAAAACAACAATAATGCAATCTTTTTAGACAAAGAAAAGATACAAAGTTATAAGAGACAGAACTGAAGTGTTTTGTCATTTGAATCCATGGCCAAACTATGACACACATCTTGAAATCAAAATTGCATTGGATTCTGTCATTTGTGTACATAAAGGAACTCATTGTGGTAAACCACGCACAGGTTGTGGCAATTACTCACAGCTGAACCAATACAACTCCAAATCAGATAAAAAGTTGAGACGACGGGGAAGATGTAAACAAACAAATGCTGTTCATCTTTTGTTTACTTTGACCGTTATTTATTTATGATCAGTATGAACTCACACTGCCTTTCTCTTTTTTTTCCCCCCTTTTTTCCTCATCAAACTCATTTTATTAATGTACCTTCATTTTTGCGTTTCAGGCTAGCAACATCTTATGTAGCATCTCCCATTGTTGGGCCACAGTCATGTGTTCACATCGAGAAATGGCCTGCACAAATGGCAAAGGTCTGAGAACGTGGTTTTGAGTTCCAGTGGGCTCTGCGACTTCCCTGAGCCACAAGCAAGAAGCATGTGTCTGGGTAGAGGCAGTTAGATTCAATGTTTATTTCACCTCTTTTACTTACAAATATATTCTGAGCAGACTGGTGGGTCATGGTGTGTGTTTTATTGGTCTAACTTGTTGTTGTAGTAGCACAAACCTCCCCACACTCACTTACACACAGCCCTTAATCTCAGCCATGAAGTGTTGTCTTTGTTCCTTCTGGTGCTCAGCTGCTCTGGACATGACCAGTCACATGTGATCTTGTCCGCTATTTTACCAGTTGGAAGCCATCTTTCATCATGTAAGGCTTGGTTGTCACTTGACCTCATCTGCCGTTTTCTGACTCATATCACGAGTGGCCGTCTTATTACAGAAACACACACACATCTCATATGTGTGCGTGTGTAGACCAACACCAAACTGAGACTGACTGTGTCATTTAGTTGCCTTTTCATGATCTTCAGGTGGTGCCCCATTTCAAAGTTTGTTAATAATTCATCCTGTCATTGTTAAGTATAATAACACTTCAGGCGGTGCACCACCCACAGGAGCTACACCATTATACAAGTGTAATATAGTGCACAAACACTTTTTAAAGCCTAACTTTTGTTCTTTTGTTCCATTATTCCTGTAAATACATTTTAAGATATGCAACAGTATGGAGTTGTTATTGATACACCGTATTATTATTACTGTCATTATTTTATTTATTTATTTATTTTTTCCTTAGTCCACAGTCCAGATACTGGATACTTTCATCCTTATTCCAGAGCACTTACTTCTTCCAAAAGAAATTTGGAATAGGAATTTCTCAAGCAAGTTTTGACTGGATGTTCCATCCAAAGTGCCACAAATGTCCAAAAATATCAATACTGCCTTGTGGTATTTTCAGCTAACACCCATGTATACGTTTACTTCTCTATATATTTTGGGATTAACGTTTTCTGATTTGGAACTGAAGAAAGTGTTGCAAAAGCATCACAAGCTGATCAATACCCTATCAGAATTGTGATTTCTCTCAGGGCAGAAAATCAATTGATTCAGTTGAAGAGAGTAGAATGTATGTAATAAACAGTCATTAGTTTCCAACATTATTTGGTGATATTTCTCATTAACTGAAGTTCTCAAACTATTGACTTCATCAGCTCATATGATTTTCATGAAATATCAGACCTCCTTCCTAAATATCCAGCAGCAGTGTGTGTGTGTGTGTGTGTGTGTGTGTGTGTGTGTGTGTGTGTGTGTGTGTGTAAATATTTTGCCATTCCTCGAAGCTGAACATACTCTCTCCATGGACTCTTGAGCACTAATCCTGACAAGAGCATCCTGTAATTATTTTTTATGGGGAATCCCCGGTGATCATATGTTTAGCTGCCACAATAATTTGCTATTGAACCAATAAACCCATCTGGAAGAAGAATTTCCCAGAGGGAGTGAAAATATGTGTCGTGTGAAAATAATCACACACACATGCAATGACACACACAAAAAAGCCCTGATTAAATCCATGGCAGCTCAGTGGGCGTGTACGTGCAAGGACAAAAAAAAAGCTTATTTTTATGAGTGGGCATTGGAGCCACTGACGTCTGAAAGCTTCAGGTTATTGCAGCACAGAGTGAAGATTCAAACTCACCACCACACTCTCCCGGGAGGCATCAGTCCATGAGAGGAGGAGAGGAATCCACTTACACTGACAGAGACGTAGTGCCGCAGCCACTGACACAGTCTCCTCATCCACAGACCTTTTTCCTGTTGTGTATGATGAATTCTTTCATTTCCACTGATTAGATTATCTTGTTGCTGTTGCTGCTGCTGCTTTGGGTGCATGTGTTGAGATTCTTTACATTATTATTTCAATTTTCCATTAACCTTTCATTCTACCATGCTTCAAAGGAATGTTGTTTTCTTTGTCACACAACTCATTAAATAGAGTGGGCTATATTGATATAAAGCTTTTACATACAAATCTACTATATAAAATTAATTCATTAAATATTTATTCATATTAATGCAGCAATTAGACTTAAGAACCTTGTCTAAATAATGTACTTTTTTTGTTTTCTTTTCTTTGTCTGTATTATCACTTAAACACAAAAATCCTGACCTTGCTCAGTGTAAAATCAAATTCTTCAGCATCTTCCATCATCACACCTCCACAAACATACTTCAGCTCAGACCAAATGCCCCACCAGAACATTTCTAGGTGGCTATTGACTCACATCACCTCAATAAGACAAGGTACTGAAATGTTTTCAAGACGCCTGCATCGATTTCCTCTGCACAGAGTGAAAATGAGCTGCCTTTTACTTCCAGTTTGCTCTTTGAACCTGTGTTTAATTACCCTCTGCTTACCAGCAAGGCGGTCTGGTGTTCTGGTTGCCTTGCAGGCACAGTTTCACTTAAGTTAGTGTGGGATGGATCATAGTTTTAAAAGATACACAAACAAACAAATAAAGTAGCGCATTAATGACGAATTGGTGAAATCCATAAATCAACTTTAGGGGTTTAATTTCTAATTACATTGCTCCTGAATTATAATCTATAAGAACATTGATACCTTTATGTTATATATTATTTTATATATTTTTGGAATATATTATATTATTATATGACTGACAGCATGAGGCAAAGAAAAACGCTGATTGATAATATCGGATCTGTGAGACAGAAAAAAATAGCTAATAGAGCAGCAGAAGTTGTTCAATGCTGAAGAAAGCAGCAGTTTTACAAGTAATTGAGCATCAACTTCAAATTTAATTAGAATGAAATCAAACATTTACACTGTTTTTCTTTCTTTGTTCCTCTCTTTTTTGTGGTCATACTGTGCTCTCTGTTGGTGATAAAAGCACCCTCACTATGCATAATATAACAGATGCAGAAATGAACCAGATGAAATTCTTAATCAAACCTTGTTCTTCAGAAAATAGGACCTTGGTTGAACAACGCTCTTCAGCTCCTGCCAATCATGGCTTTTTATATTAAACTCCCTCTGATGTCAGGGTTCAGATGAAACACAAACAGCTTTTTTTTTGGATAGCAAAAGATTCAAATATTTTTAGTGTGTCAGCAACATGACAAATGAAACAAATAAAATGAAAACAACAAACAGCGTTGTTGTTGTTTTCATTAACATTCTATGCCAGGCTCATTGAACTGCAGCCCGTTTAAAAATATCTGTCAGAGAATAAGCATCTCCATAACCGGAGGTCACCACAAAAAAAGCCATGCGTTCTGCAACCATAGATAATTATGAAACCAAATTGCAACAATTAGACTGTTCAAGGTGTGTGCTAATGGCATTTTCAATGGAGTGCGTTGTGACAAAAAAGTCACAAAAACAGTTGCAAATCCTGATTAAAAATAGCCCTATGTGCCAAAAGATGATCGGATTTTAAGTACAATTGAATGAACCGCTGTAATGGAGTGGTGTTCGTCTTTCAAATCGGGTCTTCTAAGTACAATGTCACCAGTTGTAATTTAACCAGGCATACAATTATCAATAATCAATAGATTAATATTGTAAAGGTGTATTTACAGGGAGAACTGACTGTCTCCGCTCACCGAGCTGATTGTGCTGAAGGCGCTGACCTTGGTGCTGAAATTCTCTTGCGACACCTACATTGCATGTTTATGTCTGTCATTATATTTAATGTGCGGTTGAAGGTGCTGTTTTGAGTTTATTAATTAACCTGATTAAGTTTCAGATCTGAACATTCCCATATGGTACCGATGCGCTGTACAGAGAACCTCTACACACACAGGTTACAGAGCTGGGGAGTTGAAGAAAAATTGCAATCACACAAAGATGGTTTGTTTCATTATGTGTTTTCTTTCATAGTCTGGTGACAAACTGTTTTTTTGTTTTGTTTTGTTTTTGTTTTTTAAGAGCTTTTTGTAGATTTTCAGCTTGTCTTAGTTTTATCATCTTTTGTCATCTGACATGTTACCCTTGGTTGCAGTGACATGCACTGACTACTTTGGCTGCATAAACGAGATTCTTGGAAACCTGTCTAGCCACGCTTAAACCCCGCACGTCACTCGCCTGACATCAGCACAGAGCTTAAATGCCCGCAACACCGCGCGCTGTAAAACATAAACAGGTACACCTTCATATGGGCACGCTGAGAACCTAAAACACTGCTGGAAACTATACACAACAGTCACTTCATTCTAAACTTTACAGGAAATGCTGTATTTTGAGTAGCGCTCCGTATTCCCCGTGCAACTTTTCTGCACGTCAGTCCACCTAAATTGAACGCTTGTGCGCAGCTGGTTTTAATAATGATCAACGGCACTGCTGCGTTTGAAAAACTGGACACAAATATTTCTGAGCCGCTGCTCAGCACAAGCCACAATCTCAGTTCTTCTCCTACGCTTCGGCTTGAGTCTCTGGTCACTTCGGCCACAATGTTTGCTGTTGGAGTCTTGGGAAATCTCATCGCCATAGCTGTGCTGTGCGTCTCAAAAAAGGAGCAGAAGGAAACCACTTTTTATAATCTGGTGTGCGGAATGGCCATCACAGATCTGTTGGGGACATGCTTCACCAGTCCGGTGGTAATCGCCACGTACGTGGCCAGCCGCTGGCCAGGAGGAGCGCTGCTTTGCCATTTCTTCTCCTTCTCTATGCTGTTTTTTGGTTCAGCTGGTATGTCCATACTTTGCGCAATGGCTGTGGAGCGGTATTTGGCCATAAATCATGCATATTTCTACTCTCAGCACATAGACAGGACGATGGCGCGGTTTGCGCTCCTGGTCATATATCTGGCCAACATCGTGTTGTGCATCATGCCGAGCTTTGGCTTTGGTCAGCACGTCAGGCACTTCCCTGGGACGTGGTGCTTTCTGGACTGGAGGTCGGTGGATCCACTGGGAGCTTGTTACTCCTTTCTGTATGGCGGTGTGATGCTGGTGCTGATAATAGTGACAGTTCTGTGTAACCTGGCGGTGTGCAGGTCTTTGGTGGGGATGAACCAGACGACGGGAATCGTGAGGACTGAGTTGTGTGAACAAGGGGGCTCGCGCCGCCGCTTCCCCCGGCTGCCATCGGTCACATCTGCCGCAGAGATCCAAATGTTCTGGCTTCTGATCTTCATGACCATAGTATTCCTGGTCTGCTCCATCCCTTTAGTGGTAAGACAAACGCCTGCTTACTTCCCCTTATCTCAGTGTTTAACACTTCAGAAATTACCAAACATTCTTTACTGATTCCAGTCACTTATCTCACGCATCCACTGTTGTGCTTCTTTCTGACAGGTGCGGATCTTTGTAAACCAACTCTATGGCCCCACCTACATTTCTGCTGGGGGGAAGCCCGACGACCGGAGTGATCTGTTGGCAATCCGCTTCGCCTCATTCAACCCTATACTTGATCCCTGGGTGTACATTTTATGCCGGAAGAACCTGCTGCTAAAGGGCTGTGAGAAACTAAAGAGAACGGTCGTCTGGGCGAAGACTAGCAGTGGTAACAACAAGGCCTGGGTGGGGGGTCAAAACTCCCCTCAGTCATTCCACAGCAACGACACCAGTTACGCGTCATTGCGCACCGCCGGCTACAGGAACTACGTGGAGCTGCAGGTGTCCCCCAAGGATCAGTCTTTGACAGACTTTGCAAAGAGACAAGCGTGGGAGTACGAGACCTCCCGCGCTGACTTCCACCCGTTCAGTGTTGAATCGACCGCTAGCGACTGTGAGGAGAAAGATGCTCATTTAAAAAAGGACGTGACGGAGATGACGTCTCCAGGAAGCAGCGACACTGGGCACATAAGAAGACTGGACACTGTCACCTGTACTTTCAGCATGCAGAGCTCCAGCGTCTCAGCAAAATGTCTTTGATGTACTTTTTCCATGCTCCAACAACAGATTTCAAATATTAATGCTGATACAAGTTTTAATTAATATTGAATACACCAAGTGATTAAAAAGTTATGTATATATGTAATATATATACTTAATTAGGTTAAACCGTCAAATCTTAAGATGAGAAACAGCTCAGCCTTTGAACTGCCGCTAAAATCAGCATCCCGGCCTTAAATGTGATATAAACTGAAAGCTCTCACAACATTGCATATAAGTGCTAAAGGGCACAAACACAGCAGCAGACGTTCATCACACAGTGAGCTCAAAAGCACACGGCTGAAAGTAACGCAGACGGCTGAAAGTAACGCAGTCAAAAGGTTCTTGCTTCTTGTGTAACCATGTGTGCAGTTTTTCTGTTTTGGTTTTGAAGCTATCAGTGGGGTCTCTGCAAAGACTATGGTTTTTAGAGTGGAGCATATTTTACCAAAAAAGAAAACAAACAAAAAACAAACCACTGGTAAATGTAGTTTTTGCCGTAATTTGGACGTAATTCTAAAAAAAAAAAAAAAAAAAAAAGAGTTCTGCTGCAATGTAGGCAGTATATGATGAGGTCTGTGGTGATGCTTTCCAAACAAGGAAATTAAAACAAAACATTATCATACCCTATGGGTACAAATAAAGTGGCATGCCATGGGTTTTACACTCTGAATAAATTCATTTGTGCTTGACACATTTATGTTCATCCATTTTGTGTTGTTGGTACACTTTTTCTTTTGCACTATGGGCCGCATTGTTCTAATCTTACAATGTTGTTTGTTTTGTTCTATTTAAATGTGTTTAAAATGTGTTATGTAATATAAACGTTCTGAATTTGTTAAATGATCATGGTGGTACATATTCCTATTTGCGGGCAGCACAGTGGCGTGGTGGTCAGCACTGTTGCCTCACAGCAAGAAGGTTCCTGGTTTGAGCCTCCACAGGGGCCTTTCTGTGTGGAGTTT
>JBAMYA010043806.1:0-13011 GCA_037176975.1 Arrhamphus sclerolepis | reverse complement strand
CGTGTGTGTTCTTTGGGCCCATTTATTTCTTTTGTTCTTCTGCTTTTACTTCTAATCTCACTTCGTAATAGACTTTTCAAGTTCATCCATAAATCTGTTTTGCATACCAATAAAAATGTGTCAACTGACACAAAACAACAGTATCATAACATAATATGGTACACTGGAATGTGCGTCATTCAGTTTAATTGCAGCATACAGGTCAAATGCACTGTACTGAATCAGTTAATGGAATGGATAGTGTTCTTATTATAAACAAAAAAAAATAAAAATGCAGCTCCAATCAAGCCAGTCCCAAGCCCAAATAAATGCAGAGTGTTGTGGCAGGAAGGCCATCCCATGTAAAACCGACACTGTTAGACATTTTATTGTATTTTTACAGTATAACTTACTGGCGACATTATTGCCAGTAAGTTACTGTAATTACTGGTCTACAGTACCTTTACTGTTGTGATGTTTCATTGTAAAACCACTTTACTGTAAATATGTTTTACTGTACAACAGCTTTACTTTAAATGTGGTTTATGGTAAAGCATTTTACTGTCAGGTTTGCAGTTAGAAAAACTTACCGTGAGTAAGTTTTACAGTATAAGTGTACTACTGCAAATCTGCTTTATAGTATAATATTGTAATTATGTTATACAGTATAATTTGCCTATACTGTAATTGTGTTTTACAGCATAAGACATTACTATTGCAGTGTATTACTGTAAGTTTAGGTTTACCACATTCAATATAAGAACATTTGCTTAAAACAATATAATTTAATAAAATAAGAATTAGTCTGAGAATAGTGAATATAACAGGGATTTATTGTCAACAGATTTTTAACAATTAAATCCATTTTCAATGCCATAAAAATAATGTCAAAAACCAAAATCAATGGAATAGACTACATGACATGACCAATGTTGTACAACTGTGCACAGTCTATCAGTTGCCTGTCTGTCTGTGTATCACCTGTCTGTCTGTCTCCTGTTTGTCTGTCTGTGTATCACCTGTCTGTCACCCGTCTATCAGTCCCCAGTCTAATAATAATAATCAGGGGGTCCCCAGTAAATTTTTCCCTAGAATTTAATTGATAAGTAACAAAGAATTTAACACTTGAAAGCCACTTTCTTTTCCTTTAAAAAACAAAAGAAAAAAAAAACAAAACAGTTTCACAAAATTTAACTCAAAACAGAGAATACTCACCAGCATGAACTATCTATTGTCTGACAGTAAGAAAAAATAAAAAACTTATCAATGTGTCCCCAGTAAATTTTCACTTAGGGAACACACAGAATGTGACATGGGATTTAGGTATCCATTTCCAGGATGGTCTGATACACTTTATCACCACCTGTCAGAGACACATAATCAATATTCATGTTCCTATATGCCAAACTAAACACATGAATCATTGACCAATCCTGGAGGGCCAGTGGAAATTGGGCTACTGATGGTCAAAGAAGGAGAAGAGGAACGGGGTATCTGTGGCATGAAGAAGTCTGGAGTAGCAGAGAAGTATGTTAGAGTGGTGCAGGACATGTATGAGAACTCATGAGAACTGAAATACATTGGTGTAGGAGTGACGGAGGAGTTCAAGGTGGAAGAATGAAGATTAGCCGCAGCGAGACAGAATGCATGTGTGCGAATGAGAGGGACCCAAGTGGAATAGTGACCCTACAGGGAACAAAGATAAAGAAGATGGAGGATTTTAAGTGCTTACGGTCAAAAGTCCTGAGCAATGGCGAATGTGGGAAAGAAGTGTCATAGTGTGTGTAAGCAGGGCTAGAACAGGTGGAGAAGTGTCCGGTGTGATAAGAGTTTCAGCAAAAAATGAAAGGGAAGGTGTACAGGATGATGAAACCTGCGATGTTATATGAGTTAGAGTGCATGGCACTGAGGAAAAGAGAGGAGGCAGAGGTGGAGGTAGCAGAGGTTAAAATGTTGAGGTTTTCAAGGATGGATAGGATCAGGAATGAGTACATCAGAGGAACAGTGCATATTGGATGTTTTGGAGAAAAAGTAAGAGAGGTCAGACTGAGATGGTTTGGGCATGTACAAAGGAGGGATATTGAATATATCTGTAGAAGGATGATGGGGTCAGAACTGCCAAGCAGAAGGCCTAAAGGAAGACCAAAGAGGAGGATTTATGGATGTAGTGAAAGAGGATATGAAGTTAGTTGGTGTGAAAGAAGAGGATGCAGAGGATAGGGATAGATGGAAGCAGATGATTTGCTGTGGTGATCTCTGAAGGGAACAGCCAACAAGAAAAGAAAATTATTGTTTATTGAAATTTCCATTTGGAAACTTTATTGAAAGCAGTTATATGCAAAATATTGGATGCATTTTAAGTGTGAAAGGCATGGATAAATTTGATGAGCTATAACAATGTTGAAGTGCCAATACCCAGCCATCATGAATTGTCTAAAAATATTGGCTCAGAGATCAAACTCATTTTCTGCCCTTAGGTTAATTTTCAATATCCCACATCCCTCCAATTGCACCACCCCCTCCCCACCCTCCTAACTCAAGTGATCATGATATAGTCACACTGACAAGTGAAATAGCTTCAAACCATTCACAGTTTATACAGATGAAACTGGAATATTTGGGCTCACAAAGTATATATTTCATCAAATACGTACAAGTTGATGTCACTGAAAGTAAAGAAGAAAGCCCTGGTAACTTTTTTTCAATCAGCCCTCCAAACGCACACCATCATTTCCAACTGTGAAACAGCCCCTGGAGATGTTGACTCCAGGCCACAGTACAAAGGAATGCTGGGAGTGTTTCTTCTCAGTCCAGCTGTCTCCAGAGCTCTAAATCCTTTAATTATGAAGCCAGGGACCGCGGTCATTGTTGAACATTAAACATGCTACTTATTTCACTATAGTTTATTATTTTTAATAATTCACCAATCCATTCTGCTTTTGTTTATTTCATTACATTTATGTTTTTTTCTTCTTGAAAATATTGTTGCTTGAGGATATAGAACAAAAGAACGTGGTAAATGAGGGGTAGAGGGAGGCATCATTATTGATTTGACAAGCACAAAGGTGCTACCAGGGACAGAAGGAATTAAATGCTGCTTTTAATGCAGTTGTATGCAAATGTGCCTTTTGAAAAAAAAGGAAAAAAAAAAGTAATAGGTTGTGGGACTGCAGATACATTTTATAGTTTCAGCATCTGCATTTATATCGTGTGATGGAACACAGCCAGCAGGTTTTATAGAGTAGGGTACTTCACACTTGATTTTGCTTTTGTCAGATGAAAGTCATGGGTTTTGGAAAGTTTTAGCTCAAAACCAGAGAAAATACACCACCTAAAGAAGAAAACTTGTTAATTTCAATTTAAAAAATTAAATTGTAAATATACCTCATGAATACTTCCAACACAATATCATGAAAAGTTTTGAAAAATAATTAAAAAATAAAAACAACTTTATCATTCAAATAAAAACCATAGTGGTTCATGTTTTAAGAAATTAATTCATTTATTTATGTATATGTAGTGTGACACAAACACGTCTTTTAAAGTAATTTCAGCATGCAATTATATTCATGTCTGCAGGCAGGTATCACTTGCAAACCTAATGTGTTTTGAAAATGAAAAAAATAAAATAAAATAAAGAAATCAGCCGTAATAATTTCCTCATCCTAACCAATTGTCTTAAATAGTTATACATAACCATTAGCTCAACCTGAGCAATCAGTGAATGAAGGCCAAGATGATCAGCAAATTAAAATGAATGAACTGTGAAATAAAGTTTGGATATTTTGGATCTTGACAGGAGGCCAACTCTGCTGGTTTCACTCCAGTTCAGGTTAGATTATGGTTTGTTCCACAGACTAATGTGGGAAGTCCTCCACAGAAATGATTTACAAAATGAAAGGCACTTGGAAAGTAATCAGTTCCCCGCTAAGCCCTCCTGCCAAATATGAACTTTTTTTTTTTTCTGCAATTTAAAACTGAACAGTCCTGCATGTTTGTAGTATTTATTATTTATTTACATGGTCACTAAAACACACTTAATTGGTTGATATTTACCGTCATTTAGACCTGTGTATCCTCTAAATTATGGTGGTGGGAAAAATGCAACTTTACACAGCATTATTATTTCACTAGGATTATTACACAACATGGGAAGATATACACACTCAAACGCACACAACGCGGGGTTATGTGGGCTGGACTGATGGTTTCTTGTTTCTGGTTTCCAGCAACTGCAGCTCTGCTGAACCATTTCTTGTTGTGACATTACAGTTGTTATAATGTCACGATGTTGAGCTTAGACTGCAGGTGCAGGTAAAACTGGAAAAGTTGTGGTCTCGGTTGTAAAACTGTTATAATGCTGCTAAGATGGCAACATAATTAGCCCTGAATAGTTTGTTTGTGTGTGTGTGTGTGTGTCTGTCTCAGCATGTTCAAGTACTTGAAATGAAAAAAAAAATGTCCAAAGAAACTGATAAATTTAAATTTGTTCCACTGATTCCCATAAGATGTATTTCTTTGCATCTTCTGAACCATAAGAAATATTGCAAATAAGATTTGGGTCACTGTTTAGGGGAAATAATGTTCACAGCAATAATATTCCTGGTTCTAGTCCCAGGAGGCGTGTTTCTTTGTTGAGTTTTTCTCCCCATGCTTAGATGAGTTGTCTCTGGGTATTCGAGCTTTCTCCCACAATCCAGAGGACGTGTACGTCAGGTTAATTGGTTATTCTAAATTTCTTAGGAGTGTGTGTATTTTTGTTCATCTACATGTGGCCCTGTGATGGTCAGGCAATTTGTCCAGGATGTAACCCAACCTGTAGTCCAACGAGAACTGGGATAGGCTCCAGCAGATCCTAGTGATGCTGCACAGAAATAAGCAGGTATACATAGTGGATGGATGGATGGATGGAGGGATGTCTTTAAATGAAAGCTGTAGTCTGCAGATCTCAGTAACGCCAAGAAAAAGAAAAAAACGAAACATTTAACGAGCAGAGAGGAGAGATCAGCAATTTAATGAAGTGTGAAAGGCTTACACTCCATCATCACAAATAACCATCTTAATCCTATACACAGGATTCTTGTGTTTGCAAACAGTTTGTGGCACACGTTAGATCTTAGGAAATTAATCGTATCAAATATTACAAGGCATATTGCTGTCTCAGGCTTAGATTCTCATTAGGTGGCCCCCCACCCACATGGCAGAAAATAACAGATCAATGTGATCAATGCTCACCAGAACTAAGAGTTCATAGCTTTCTATCTCAGCATTTTTAGGTTAGTGATTTTATTTTAACTAATAGGTAATAAGCATTTGCTACTACTGCTTGGAAAATGTATTGTATTATATACATGTATCAGTCCAGGTGAGGCAAGTAATTTAACAGGACTACAGTATGAAAAGGGTGTTTTTCAGCACATTAGCTTTGTTGAAAGGGAATGTTTTATATGTAGCTGCTCTAGCTGGTATAAAGCTCTCTTCATAATTTTATATCTATATCTTTATAGAGTGCAGAAATCAAGGATTTAAACATCTACATCTTTTTTTTTTGGAACTGTCAGATCATATTGTTTGTGTCGTTGTACAACTTAAATATGCACTAAATGCACCTTTACATTTGCAGACTCTGTGTTGAACATGAAGTGCTCAGAAGCTGACATCTCTGACACCTTATCATAAACCAGGTTAAGACAGGCTTGTCAGTAAGCTAATGGAGTGTTCAAAGGTTAATTTACAACCATATGAATTCCATCAATAAGCAATTAAGAGGTGTGGAAACGCAAAGGCACCCAGGCTAGCAGCCAAATCCTCATGAAACCCCCCACCACCACCTACCTTTAATCGATTAATTGCTGTGGCATGTCTGTTTAAAAGCGTTTGATAGATATAAACACACAAAAAAGAAGCAGCACATTAAAAAAGGCCTTGCTACCAGCTTGAACTTTTTGTTGTTGTTGTATGTTTGTTTCCTTATCTGCCCATTTTGCCTTTTGAATTCAGAAATTGCAATTGCAAGATCTTTCTCTCACCTCATGACATCTTTTAACGCATTGCATAAGTTCTCATTCTGATTACAGCTTGCTCTATTGAAGTATTCATAAAAGATCCCTGCTGCCAAATCCGGAGGGAAATAATGTGCCATGCAACAGCTAAATGCCTATGCACAGTACAGGATGAAAGCAAAAAAATAAAAAACAGAACACATGTAAAACTCAACATCTCGTGCTATTGTGAAAAGTGCTTTTGAGACCCAGCAGTTCTAATCAAAATTCAACTGGTTTTTGTGCAGCTGGTCCGTCTTCTGCTGTTGTCTCATCAGTGAAAATTTGCTTAGTGATACTATGTTTAAATCTCCACAATGTGAAGCATTTACATTCGTTCTGTAGCCCCTATACAAGGACCAAAACACACATGTTGGACAGATGATTTTCTGGAGGATGTAGCAGATTTCCATTCACGACCCTTTTCCTCTTCCCTCTTTGATGCTGTGAAGTTTTGCTCACGTTTTCCCCTTCTTTTTTTTTTTTTTCTTTTCAACTGCAACATACTTGTTGGATTCCCTGGAGAGATTCAGATATGTGATATGCGTGCAATCTCATACCTTATCAGCCTCACCCAACTCACCAGAACCCTGGGGAGTTTTGAACATATTATCCCAACCGTTCACTTACCATTCTAAGAGGAAATTCTCTCAGCAGGTTCCTGTTTGCTTTGGGAAACAGAAACAGAGCATAGATAAAGCTGGTCTGTAGATTTGTTGTAGTCTTTCTCTCCTTTCTATCTTCTTGTTCCTGTATTGACTGGATGGTTTTCACCTAAAATTCCTGCATAACCCAGGATGACAGTAAAAGGATGACTGAGTTTACATTCTGTGTCTCTACAACATATTTAGATGTAGTTTTTCTTACAGTTTTCTCCTGATCTTCCACAGCACCTCCAAACAACATATCTGTGGTGGCAGAGAACACTCCAGCCCCCTTCAGTCGATACCAAGCCCAGAATTTAACTCTTGTCTGCACAGCAAAAGGAGGGAAGCCAGCCCCATCGGTGAGTTAGACTGGTACCTCAGAACCTTGCTTACGTGAAAGGATTCCTTTTCATGCTACATGAAGTAATTGCATTTTTTGTTTGTTTGTTTGTTTGTTATCCAACAGTATTGGGTGAAAAAAAATCAATGTTATTAAAAAATGACCTGGAACTATTTTTCCCAAATAATTTAGCGTTGAAGTAAAAAAGAAAAGAAACGAAAAATAATCAGTGAAAATGCATTATGATATGAATGTCCAAATTCAGGACATGATTATTATGACTGCACCCAGAACTACTATGAAACACCCTCCTCATGGCACATTTAGAGACACTTGTATGCTGTCGAGCACACGGAACGTCGCATGCATGCTTTGTTTTCACCTTTCTAAAGAACAATGCAAGGTCTTGCAAATGTGTTCAGATCTTTGGTAGCATATATGAGCTTACAGACGCTGCATGAAAGCATCCACATGCTGTTAGTTCCCAATGGGCCATTAATCATTGTCCATGGATGTATGGTAATGGACTCCAGACCCTGAGCACACCTATCTGCAGCAATTATGATCCCAGTGAGAGGTGAATACAAGGTGAATATGATTTCCGGCACTTCCTGGTTGATGGTGTGATGAGTGAGGTTCTCCCTGTCATGATTTCATGCGGAGCCTTGAGCCATTACAGTTCAGCACCACTGGGTCCTTTTTCTAACACATGAAGGTCTGAAAGAAGAATGGTGACTTTCAGATTTTAGCCAACTAGGACTGTGGCCGTGTCACTGGATAAGTCTCAGTAATAATAAACTTTATCAGTGATTTATCAAAAATAATGAATAAGTCAAGATGCAGTTTTAAAAAATATATTTTTTGACAAAGCTTTGGACACCTGAACTGAAACTTAAAAATAAATAGCCTAAATTAATAAGTTTTTTTGTTTGTTTTTTTTAATCTACAGAAACAGTTGTCAGTTCTTACATTGTCCCATTGAGTAAAGTGTATTTCTTGTGGGAACTACATTATTTATCACAAAATAAATCAATGTACAGCAGAAACAAACACATTTCAAATGTTGAAATCTCATATGTGAAGCAGAAGTATATCAGTGTTATAGCATTTAGATAAAAGAGGGGGAACCCACCAATTTTAAAACGTAAAGACAAACCCTCAAATACCTGACTAAAAAAAAACCCTAAGCTTATTTTAGTAAATACTGAATAAACATTCCCCAGTCAACATGATTTATTTTGCTAAAATTCTACATCCAATATCTAATATGCTGATGATTTTTTATTTTTTTATTTATTTATTTTTATTACTTTTACGGACATTAGAATCAGCTTTTTTCATCCAATTAGACTTCATAAATCACCCTCCAGCTTCACTCTTTGATCCAAAAAGCTCAACTGATGAAGGACAAATGCTAAATGTGAAATTAAAGTCATATGAATGTCATGGAAACTACATCATCTTATGATATCTGTATATAGGTAATACCAGAAGTACACTATGTACAGAGAAATTTATAATAAATCGAGGCAAATTCACTACTGTAGGAGGGGAAAAAAAAAAAAAAGACAGGTTTTGTTCAGTGAGGAAACAGCTAGTGACAACATTTCTGCAGTGCAGCAGAATTTACAATATTCAGTGAAAGAGTTTGTAAGAATAACAAACTTAAAATGGTATGAAAAGGGTACTGAGAGTGGAACATTATTAACAGTCTGTCAGCAAAGGTGGTCCTAATAGGCAACAAGCAGGGATGTAATAAAAATATCTTACTTTGTGGGTTGTCATTGTATTAAATAGAAGTGATGTGCTTTTGTTACTTTTGTCACAGAGAAATAGCAGTTGTTTTTTTGTTTTTTGTTTTTTAATTATGAAGCATGTTCAATATCAGATGAACTGAATGTGTTGAAGGATAAGAGAAGTTCCTTTGTTATTCATTTGCAAGTTTCTTTGTGCATACCTTCAAAATAAAGCAGTTATTTAAATAAGAAAAACTGCAATTATTGAATTTGTGAGAAGACAACAAATGGCAGGGAATGCTCTGAGATCCTCAATACATATGGTTTGTCAGAAAAACAGTGCGTGTATATAAAATAAAATTAGCTGTCAGTCTGAAAACTCTTCATATTATGATTCATGCATCAGTATGTGTTGTATGGATGATTCATTTCTGATGATTATCTCTTCTTCTTCTTTTTTTTTTTTTTGGCGTAATGTTTGTGCAGGCCAGGCCTTATATGTTAGACAATCCACTTTTGCACACAGTTTTAAAAGTTCCCATCAAGCTTAAATCCGGTTTTACATCAGCATAGTTGAATAAGGATAGTTTGGCATGTTAAATACACATGCAATGAACCTCAAATCTTATTGACACCTCTTTCATATGTAAATTTCACAACTTAAATATTCTGCTGAAACATGATCCAATCTGAAAATCTGCAGTGTGTTTTGTAACACTTTGCATGGACTCGTTCGGATTCTCCTCCAACATTAACAAGACCAGCACACCTTCTGATGGACTCTAGAGATCTGAATCTCCGTCTGAGGCTCAGTTAACCTGTAAGGATTGTCCAACCTTGGAAAGTTTCCACAAGACGTCACTCAGCAGCTGACACTCAAAAGAGGAGATATTAACCACATCAGCATTACAACCGTGACCTGTAAGCTCCAGCCCATAAACAACATTTTCACATCAGACAATATGTGACTAACAGCAAAATTTAAAAGAAAAAAAAGGTCTAATTAAGACCGATTATGATGGAAGTAAAACACTGCCCATATTTCTGTTGGAGATTCCACCTCAGCTTCCAGACCTCGTCTCCACTTCCATGATGAAAGCGCCACCATGCTGAAGAAAACACATCAGTTGACGGTGAAGTTGAAACTCTTATTCTGCAGCTTCCTGAATTTACTTTAAAGCGCACCATTGTTTCTCTGTATCCCGGTGTGTGTTTGATCCTTTGGACACCTGGTTGGTACCTGTCACGGCTTCCCCATTGCTCCTCCTGTCCTCACCAGCCCTGGTGGGGAATTCCGCAACCTCATTTTTCTTTAGCTCCATGAACAGCTGAAGTTACGGTCTGGCTCCGGCCAAGTTTGGATTAATGAATATTGGCTCTCTAGAAGACTGTATTGTCTGTCTGAGTGATGGTTAATCCAGTGTTTTCTCTGAACCATTTTCATTCAACAGCTTTTAACTGAGTTTACTTGAGCTGTGTTGCTCTCATATAATCGATCATACAATCATAAATATGCTTCGTTTTAGGATAAACTCCAATAACCTCTGCTGGTGTAGCTTCAAGGTAAAACAACCAATCACAACACAGCCCATTCATCATGACAGCAACCAATCAGGGCATAGCCTAGTTAATCATTAATGAACACACAAAATAGCCTTTTCTTATGACAGAGAGAATCACAGGGACTTTAGGGAATTTTCTTTAAAAAAACAACATTAAATTCCCTATTTAGAGACCTCAGAAAACAAATTTAATCAGCCAATTAATGCAGTTTATGGGACCTTTAAGAAGAGGTTTAATTAAGTGAAATCAACCGTGTACAAGCACCATGAGTGTGAAGGCACTTCATATTCTTATTACACTGTGACAATGGAATTAATTATGTTCAAATTATTAGTATTATTATTATTTGTGTGTGTGTGTGTGTTCGTCATTGTGTGTTCCAGTAAAATACTAGACTGAATACATCTGGTAAAGACTGCCTGAAAAAAAACAACTATTTTCACTGCTTTCACTACGTTCTTATTTGCCTTAAATAAAATCCCAAAGAGACATGTTTGCACTGGTGTTGTCTAAGTTTTGTGTAAGTCAGTTCTGTCAAAACAGAATGAGAAAAGTCAAACCTTTTTTTTTTTAACCTTCAGTTGTGGTATGTCAAAACAGTTTTGTAAAAGACTGAATAATTTTCAAATTCAAGATAAAATGTTCAAAATGCAGTCTTAAATGGCTGAAAGCTTTAAAACTATCTTTAATCAAAAACTAAATACATTACTAAAGTTACTAAACAATCTGACAATTGTGTTGAAATAATATGAATTTAATATGTCTGCTAATCCCAGACTGCAACATTAAACAACATTATTCATATTTTGCAACACAATCTGACAGCAGAATGTATAAAAACAAGCAAACAATGTTGTGCTTTAAGAAAATTAGCTCACCAATTGTACAGTGACTGTATTTTCCTGACTTGTGTCCTCATGTCTTCGTGTTAGGATGTGTAACTATGTAGCTAAACCACAGGTGCAGGAGATGCTACTTTATGGTTTTGATGTCCAGTCTCTGCAGACGTTGCTACGTTGCTACATCATGTGGATCCCATCCAGTAAAACATTTCCCATAGCCAAATAATTACAATAATGAAGGAAAAAAAGGAATTATATTATATATTATATTTATTAACTTAAAATTTATTGATCATGGTGTACCATAATCACACAAGACAATGCTATGTGCAAAATTAAATCTTAAAATATGCTGCTGTCTCGATTTTGGGCATGAGAATCAATTGAAACCAGACGTTTGCATAATCTGTATAAAAAGACATAACCTTTTTTTTTTTTAATCTCACTGACATTAAATCACAATTAACTTTTGACTGTTTTAGGTCAGTTAGGATTAAAAAAAATATTTGTATTTGCTGAATTCTAGAATGAATACATACACATGCACACATATATTATGACTTTCTTCAAAGTCAGAAGTTTACGTAGATTTTTTAGTATTTGGTAGCATTACTTTTAAACTGTACTCTACATTTTTGGATTCCTTCAACAAGCTTCTCACAGGAGTTTGCTAGGATTTTGGTCCATTCCTCCTGACAGAACTGATGGAACTGAGGCAGGTTTTTAGGCCACCTTGCTCAAATACGCATTTTCAGCTCTGCCCACAAATGTTCTACAGGACTGAGATCAAGTCTTTGTGAAGACCACTCCAAAACGTTGACTTTGCTATCCTCAATCCACTTGATACTTCAATACTTCTGCATAATGTTCATCCCTCATGATGCCATCTATTTTATGAATCGAAAAAGTGCCTTCTGCAGCAAAACATCACAACATGACTCTGTCACCCTGTACTTCACACTTATAATGGTGTGGCTTTCAAGCTTCCTTCTTTTTCCTCCAAATGTAACAATGATCATCATGGCCAACCAGTTCAATTTTGGTTTCATCAGACCAAACGACAAAAAGTTAAGGTCTTTGTTCCAGTGTACATTTGCAAACTATAATCTGGCTTTTTTATGTTTCTTTTGGCATAATGGCATCTTCTTGCCTGAGTGGCTTTTCAGTCCATGTCGGTACAGGACTGGTTTCACCGTGGATAATGACACATTCTTACAAATTTCAGCAGCATCTTCATAAGGTGCTCTGCTTTTGTTCAGCAGTAGGATTCTTAAACGTAAATGTTCTTCCTGCATTTCTGGTCTAATCAGCCTCTTTTAACTGCTCAGTCTTGTTCTCTGATCTGCCAGCTGTTTTCTTTTAAGTTACTAAGAGAAATGGATGGTTTTCAGGCTGGTTTTTTAAGCTTTTTGTGTAGTATTTATATTCCAGTTTTGAACTTTTATGTACACATGATCATGATGCAATTTTCTTCCCCTTCTATGAATCTAATCTCTTCAAGTTCCTATTTATTTCCTTTTTTGAGACCACTACAATGGTAACATCCCATAGTGCAACTTTCAAAAGGCTGAAAGCAAAAGACTGCATTTGTGAAAAATGTCTGCCATTATGCTTCAAGATCTGTCGGCATCTGATGTAACTGAGCAAGCTGGTGACATATCAATAATAGTTTCCCAGTGCCACTATTAGAACATCCTCAGAGCACAAGCAAACACTGATTGAAAAGGGGAAAGATAATGACAGTTAATCATAAGCAGCCTGGGAAACTGATTAACTCATGGATAGGAATTCTCTCATCGCCTCTTCTCTTTCTCTCTCGCCTTCGTGCTGCCATTGAATCATCCTGTCACTATGATAATTACT
>JBAMYA010043805.1:0-13011 GCA_037176975.1 Arrhamphus sclerolepis | reverse complement strand
GTCTGTCTGTCTGTCTATCTATCTATCTATCTATCTATCTATCTATCTATCTATCTATCTATCTATCTATCTATCTAGTCTGCCTGCCTCTATGTCTCTCTCTCTCTCTCCATCCATGAACATCTTCTTTAAAGAAGCAAAAGTTTAAATTTTAGAAGTTTACAATTTTTCTGCGTAAAACACGTAAAATACAGAATTAATGTTGTGCACAACAGGTTTAAAGAAAAAAAAAAGCTTTGTCCAAAAAATCAGAAATGATCATGAAAAAAAAGAAAGAAATTAAAACTTATTTTTCATAAAACGATACTTTATGTCATAAACTATAAATTTTGTATGAATTTAAATCAACTTTTTGCTGATATATATATATATATATATATATATATATATATATACATAAAGTGATCATGTGATCTGAGTCCCACCTGAAGTCCAGTTAAAGACGCTCAAACATGTGACATTTGCTGTTCTTTAGAAGCATCTGCTGCTGTGAGCCTCACCTGAAGAATAAGAGATGACGAACCTCATCCAAATACTGTGGATGATTTCACGGCAGACGTCCCCCAAATGTAGTTGTGGAAACCAGAATGATCCAGAATTCCTCGTGAACGTTGTTCAGCTCTGCCAGATGAGGTCCAGAGATGCTGAAGGAGCTGGAGTCACAGCAGCTAAAGGAGGTGCAACCATCTGTCAACATAAAGGTTCACTTACTTTCTCCTCCAGAACTGTGATCATCTTAAGCACATTTGCTTCTTAAATATTCTGACTTAGATCACAATCAGGGTTCACATACTTTGTCCTGCAGGTGCATCCCACCACATCCTTTTCCAGTTGTACCATTTGATTCATTTTTCTAATTTTGCATCCCCTCTTCTTTTCCATCCCCTCCCTTTCTTGTTCCCTGCTCTTGTCCTCCTGTGATTTGAATCTGTCAGTCAAACCTTTGAGATCTTCCATCCACCAGCTGAGGCTGGACGTCTC
This sequence comes from Arrhamphus sclerolepis, assembly GCA_037176975.1. Lineage (NCBI taxonomy): Eukaryota > Metazoa > Chordata > Actinopteri > Beloniformes > Hemiramphidae > Arrhamphus > Arrhamphus sclerolepis. The sequence goes on along the minus strand of JBAMYA010043805.1, from coordinate 12,030 downwards.
TGTCCTCAAAAGTCTCAGCTCCGGTGCACAGACAGACACGGGTGGAAACTCACTGTCAGCTTGTGTAGAAGTCATTTAGTTTAAATGATCTCACTTCTGCTATTATGAATAAACCATTCTGGGTTGTTGAAAAATTAGAAAACAATATTCAAATGATTGATAGTAATGTCAAATGGATGAAGGTTAACAGAAAAGAGGAATTTAAATTGGAGTTTTGAGGGGATCTGGTCCATCTGGACTCACACGGTTAATGTTATTATCCAAGGTCAGACCATTAATTAGAAAAGTCCTGTTTACATTTAAAAGTGACATATTTTGTGCAGCTGTATTCAGGGATGGAGCATCGCGGGTGGATAAAATTCAGGCCAGATCTTTGATGTCTTCTTGTTTGATTTTGTGCCTGGAGGTAATAATCTTTGAAATTTTAGATTTTTTTTGTGTAATGGTGGATCTAACCAATGTCATATGGCACCAAAAGAACATTTCCCAGTTACTGAATGAGTTTATAAGTGTTCCAAAGTCTTGTGTTACATGGATCAGGTTTGGATGTGGAAGGACTGCAGCATTAGTCATGGACCCAACGCTCGTTTCCGGTTGTAAACTATAAAAACGGCATTGTTTGTTGCTTTGAAGAGCACGTGCACAACAGGCTCAGTGGACTATGTTACCATGGACATGAAAGCTGCAGCTCTGGATGCATTAAAACTGTCCATAAAAGCCTCAGTGACAGATGACATCCAGGTGTTTACGACGATCAGTCGCTTTATCTCGTTCATACTTAAAGTCTAGTTTTAAAACGTCAAAATGCTTTCTGGGAATATCATTGGTGACTTTGTAAAACAAGCGGTTTTTCCATTTTAATATATCAGAAAAAGCTTTTTCTTCTTCTTTTCCTTTCATTTGTTCCCTTCAGGGGTCTCTACAGCGAATCATTGCTCTCCATCTAACACTGTCCTCTGCATCCTCTTCTCTTCATGTCGTCCTTCTCTACATCCATATACCTCCTCTTTGGTCTTCCTCCAGACCTCCTTCAGATATATTCTCCATCCCTCCTCTGGACATGTCCAACCATCTCAGTCTGTTCTCTCTGACTTTCTCTCCAGAACATCTCACGTGTCCTGTCCCTCAGATGTCCTCATTCCTGATCCTCACCACTTCCGAACTGAACCACAACATTTAACCTCTGCTACCTCCAACTCTGCCTCCTGTCTTTTCCTCAGGTCCATGTTCTCTGAAGCCAACAACATTCATCAGGTATTTGGCGTCTAAACCTTTTAACACCTAAACTGTAAAATGTGCCCGTTAAAATTGAAAATTTAACATTGAATGCTGGAGATTCATCAAACGGCCACCAGGCAGAAACTATGGTGTCACAGAATGTAACACACACCTGAAAAGCACCAAGATGAACTCCCCCAGCATCAGGTTTGAAGCCAACTGGTTCAGATGGATTCCCACTGGTGTCTTTTTCAGGATTTTTCTTTAGAAAGAAAAAAAAAGGATTGCAAATCAAAACCCAGAGTCTGCAACCAAGAAATCCAAGTCTGCAACCAAGAAATCAAGTCTGCAACCACGAAATCAAGTCTGCAATCAAGAAATCCAAGTCTGCAACCAAAAGTCGTCTTCCGCAGTTTTTCTTCTGTCAGTTCTAAAACCATCTCCTTTTTCAAATTGTGTTTCTCAGTTGTGATTTTCATTTTGTGCTCAAAATTCTGAAATTAGTGTCAAATCAGTGCCGCATCAATCAACAGCACAAGAGGCGGGACATAGCCAAGAGTTCTCATAGTTCTCATAGTTCTAAGAACTCCATTCTCAGATTTTGGGTTTTCATTGGAAGTACATCAGGCTCTTAATTGATGCCATACTTATGAAAAAATGCCATCGTACCTGCATCGATGATCATACGATTGTTTTCCTAAAGATGGATAGATGTGCTGGTGACTTTGACTTGTGACATCATTTTGACTGGTCTACAAGACTTTGAAAGTTCCACCTTAAATGCAGTCCATCTACCTTCAAAATACAGAAGATTCACAGTCTGTGGGTATTTTAATATCAACAGGCTTTAAAGAAACGGGAGTTAGCTTTATTGTGTGGACCCAAGTGATTGGACTCAAAAATAACTGGTCTGGATTTCCACTCATTGGAGAACTCCAGTGAGACGGCATACTGATCCAAAAGAAGAGGAACAGAAGAAGAAGGAACAGACATCCCATTTAGCAAGACTGATGAACACAACCAACATGAAATGTCACGAGGACAACTGATCAACAACTAATCCTCATAGGTTCACCGTGTCACATGAGACTAGAAGTAACCATGACTGTATGTGGCTCATTGCATATAATCATGTCCTTACAAAACATCCTGCAGGGAGAGGTTGTGTTCAGATAACATGTTGTCAAAGATGAACTTTGTTACTGGACGTCTGTACTCGTATATATCTGCACAAAAATGCAACTTCAGATGAACCGATGAACTCTCAGCTGTGGTTTAGATCTTGAGCCAACGCTTGGAACCGCACCGAGGTGCAGCGAGGTGGTGAAACGGTGGAAACTGGACGGATCAACTGAAGGTTGATCAAAACTGAAAAGTTAATAATTCATTCACAAAACAGGATCTTCTTCCTGTATTTACACTTTTATTTTAGCAGACACATCTGACCAATAAGCTTTGAGGATGGTCTTGCATGGTTTGAAGTAATACATTTTCCTTCATGTGAAAAGAAACCAAACCAAGTTGAAAAAGTTTAAAAACTCAAATCCAGTGATTCTAGAGAAAGTATCCTGCATGTGTTTGGTTAAACTTTAATTCAGGGTTAAATAAAACATTAGAGGGTCTAACGAGAGGCTTTATAGTATTTTTCATTTCACCCAGAGCTCTGACACTTATATGTGCTAAAAGGTAAGCTTTTGTGAGTTCACACACACCCTCCCCTCCACACACACTAAAGCTGCTGGGGGGTGGGGGGTCAGAGACAATGACGGGGTCTGAGGTGTTCATCCAGCCTGAAAAGTTTGTTTTAACACGTGAGCTTCTTAACGAGGAACTGTTCAGCCTTTTGTTTGACTGCACTGCAGACAGCTGTGCTCCAGCTACCACTCATGCAAACAAGACGCTGCGATTCAGCCGTCTGAGGTTTCTCTGAGATTTTCAGCTTATTTAAACACCACATTCCCGATTCTAGTACAGTTAGATCATCTTTTCCCCTCACTGACTTTAAATCAGACTAAATGGTTCCTGATTCATGTCCGTTAGGATTACCAAAGTTATTCCTCCTTGCTAAATGCCAGAATTTTAATCATTATTTTTATTTTCTTGAAAGTCAGAAGTTTACATGCACTAACATTACTGTGCATTTAAACTAATTTGAAAGTCCAGATGATGATGTCATGGCAAATAGAAATAATTTTGGTAATCCTAACTGACCTAAACAGGAAACGTTTTGGCTGCTTTTCATGTCAAGATGGTGATAAAAAAAAAAGAAAAAGAAAAAGGAATGTGTCTTTTATACAGTGTTTGTACGTTTATACATGTGGACGCCACACGAGGTCTTAACTGAGGTGAAAAGTTGACTTCCAGACCATAATCCTGCAGGCGATGTCCAGCCTTCGATTCATTTTTAACCCCTTCAGAATCAAACTGAAGCTTTCTTCCATCCCATCAAGCACAAAATGCATTAAAGCAGCACAAAAACAAAGTTTTGCAGTTTTTAGCTCAGCGAGTCCCCGATCGTTGTGAAGGTTAATTGCTTTTATTTTTCTTTGGTGTCGTGTTCGTTGATTTGTGCCAACATTTTTGTGAATTAATTTACAGTCAACTCCAGAGTTTGATTAGAGGGTAAATACCAAAATAACCCTGAAAAAGGCCCCGCTAAATTTATAACGTCGTGACGACAGAGTTGAGACGTTGAGGTTGGATGGTGGACAGACTAGACTAGACAAAGACTTGGACGTCCATGATGATCTCTAACACCGGTTAAAACTTTGATTTTTTAATTTTTAATTCAAGTCAAGTCTGAAATGAGCTCTTTAAGACCGAGGTCACTCTTGAAGCTGAAGCTACTTACAAAAGTCAACAACTTATTAAATGATTTTTACACTCTCATCACATTAATTCAAGTCACACTGCAGGACGTGTAATCGGTAGATAATTACGCTTTTTCTCAACTGCTTTGGTGGATTTATCTGATCTGAATTCAAATTCTCATAACTGTTACTTCAACCTCCACAACATTTAGTCATTTGTTGTCATCATAGTAGAAGTTTCTCATTCATTGCAACTAATTGCAAATGTTTTTTGTACATGCATCAGCTGCTTCCATACAATTTTCTGCTGTTTTATAACATCATCATTTGCTTATGTCAACGTGATGAATGCTGAATAGTCGTTCATTTTAAAACTAATATTCATTGCTTGAGTCATTACATTCAAAAATGTTGAACTGTCAAAAAAATGGCGTCCTCATCCATATGCCCCGTCTTGGTCCATGCGACACACAACATCAGCTGACTCTTTTAGACGGAGACGTAATCCCTGAGAATGAGGGGGGGTCTAACTGGAGGCCGTCTGAACAAGTATGTTGTTGTATTCTTGTGCGTTTTCACCACTCACATCTGGCCAGACAGTGGTCTGCAGCACATGAAAGGATGCTGGTAGACTATCTCCCTCCCTACTCCCCATTCCTGCATCCAGTAGAGGAGTTCTTCTCCTGGAGGTGGAAGGTATACGACCACCATCCACATTCCCACATGGCCCTTCTAGCAGCCGTGGATGCAGCATGTGATGACATCACAGCAGAGTGCTGGAGACGGTGGATTCGCCACTCGAGGAGAGACTTGTTGGCCAGGGATGGTATTCGCTGTGATGTGGATGAAAATATGTTTCCAGACAGGAACATCTGGATGTGCAAGAACTACTTACAGTACTGCATCTGTGATATCTTCCAATTCACTTCCAGCTGTTGGAATGTCGTCTACAGCTGTGGACAGCAAACGCACCCAAAGGGTGTTTGTTACGTTTGTTGTAAATAAGTTTAAGTGAAGAAATTAGAACTGCAAAGAGCAAATGCAGTAGAAATGTGAAGCATACATATTCAGTATCCTGAATATCCCTCATTTACCTAAATACTACTAATTACAGTCATGTAGAAGTGAACTGGAGGTTTTTAAACTGATGGAAACTTGACAAAGCTATTTGACCATCTGCTTCAGAAACAACGGTGTCAGATTTGAGTAATGAACAATCCATTTTGAGCAAGTGGCACACCTTTGCTAGATTTTTCAGTTTGTCCTAATTGTTATGAGAAATGCACTGAAGCAACTCAGAAAACTGTCATTTCCAGCATGCTCCACTGTGTGACTGAACATGTGCTGAATCGTGGCTACAACACAAATAATTAGTATTTCAGGATCTAAACGCAGCGTCATCACATCATTAGCATGCTGCTGCTAACATGCTAATTACCTCCTTGGACCATCTTTAGTCTGAGACAACCAAAATCATACAGAGTGCATGCTAGCGCTAACCAACTGTGTGCAGAGACAGACTGAGAAGAAAGAGTTGGTCCTCCTGGATGAGGAGGTCCGAGGGCTCATTTTCAGACCCTGCATCTGTCCAGATGTGGCTCTGATCTTTCAGGGTAGAAGAATCAGGCTGTGCACATGTGAGATTTGCCAGCCAAGATGCCGGCTTTGCTACAGGTAATAAAGTCATTCATGACAGGATTTTACATCTCTGGAGAAGAAGACAGAACACAAACTCTGTCAAAACCACAGAAGATTTTTTTAGCTTTAGTACATCCAGCATCTTGGTGTTATAAAATATGACGGAAAAAAACCCCATGCCAAGTGAGACCTAATGGAGTGAGTGATTAGAAATGCCATCACACTCCATGACTCATAAATTTCATTATGCTGTGATATATTAAAGTCTCTGGCTGTGCATAATGGTGTTGCTGCAGGCAGTGGCTGCACTCCCATGGTAACGCCTGGGTTCCCAGTCCCCCATGATGAGGACCACCTGGTCGGTGTGGACATAGACCTATGGCTCAATGTTTTTACCATTACCCAAGGTCGAAGAGGCACTGATAGTTAGCAGGTCTCATTTTAACTACTACACACAAGGTAAATGTATGTTTTGAAGTTTTATTTTGTCACTTTGCAAAAATCCCCAGTTAGAATCCAAGAAATAATCACTAAATTTGAGGTGAAAATGACTTAATGCCAGTAAAATTATCTGTCTGTGCTATAAAATGTTTTTTTTCTCAACAAGAAATTTGCAGTGTTGGATGCACTTCCAGTGATGATGTAAAGCTATACTGGTGGAGGCTTTATCAGACCAGTTTGTTGGAGGCACCAGCTGCCCTTAAATCGAAGCTAGTTTTCTAGAATGGCAGCCTGTTGCAGTTGTGTGTCAAATTTTTAGTATCTGCTGAATTTCTATGTATTTAACTTTTGAATTTTGAATCTCTTTTCCATGCTGGTTTGGCTGCTTCTACAGTCCTGATCCTGGTAGGAGACAGCAGGAAAATGGAGGTTTGGCTGGACACCACAAATTATTCTGTTCCTGCCAACATTCGAAATCTTTGACCTTTGAAAAAAAAATTTGACCTTTGAAAAAAAAAAAAAAAAAAAAAAAAAAAAGAAATCTTTGACCTGGAAATATGAGATTATCCATCTTCTTTTACATACAGTTTACTGTACATATGGAGTCGTAAGGAATATATCTCATTTGTTTATTTTTATTTATTTATTTTTGTGCTATTGCAAGTATGCTTTTTAGTAATTTGATCTAAAATTAATATTTATTTCAAACACGACCAGATCTCACCTGAAAACAAGATTTCATGTCGAGTAAACATATCTTTCTGCATAGACAGATCATTTCACAAACATTCTCATCTATATGATGTTTTCATTTATATATTATCAATAAAGCAAATGTCTTGTGTTTTTTGGAGTGTAGGAGATTGTTTGAACGCCAGCATCTCTCTACGTGCAAAAGACTGAGATGAGTCGAGGTGTGCAGGAGTGTTTGAGGTGTTTGTTAACAACAGATGGTGTAATCCTGTGAAGGAGCACCTCTGCACCCTGGATGTTGTCCTGCTGGATGCAGGTTTGCGTCCATGCTTCTTGCTGAGGGAGTTCGCCCGTGTCATGACACACAGTCATCACAACAGTTGTTGCCAGGCGACAAACACAACAACACAATGCATTCATGACCAGCTCGACCACACCTCCTTGTCTGACAACTTCTCTCCTCGTGTTTATTTTGATTTACGTTGCCAAAAATGTCATTTTCCTTTGGTGATTAATAATGTATGAATCATCTCAGTTCAGTTCCACGCTCTTGGTGATACTGGACCCACAGAGCAGAGCAGGTTCTCATTTCACGCAAGGCCGAGACCATCTAAGAGCAGCTCCACAGAAAACAGCAAGCAACCCACGAGTGGGCATTTAATTAGACAAAGCTGCATTCTAAATGCATAGAACCCTAAAGAACAGAGGTAAGGAGCCACTGGTAGCAAAATAACGACTCAATAAAGTTGTAAATGATCTCGGTAAGAGTTAAAGAAACGTCAAACAGACTGTCTCCATTTCTCTTCTTTTTCTCTAGCCGTTCTTTTCTACTTTCTCCATCTCTTTTTCTGTCCTGAGACATTGTGTCTGCTTTGTTTCCTCCACTGAGCCTCATCTCCATATCAGTGATGGCTATCTTCATCTGTAATTACCCAACACCCTTCCTCAGAGCGGCCTGCTCCTCCTCTTCCTCCCCTTGTTGCCTTTGTCAGCTTCTCTTCTCTGAGTCCTGCATAACCACTCTAGGCCTGGGGGGGTGGGGGGTGGGGTGAAAGGGACAGCAGAGGTCTGTGACGCCCCCCAAGAGTTGTTTTCTTGGTGGTCACAGAGAAAGTGAAGACAAACGGGGGAGGGTCTCTGTGTTTTTCTGCTTAAATTTGTAAATGCACGTCTTTTATGCTGTTTGGAAGTAACCATCCATCCATCCATCCATCCATCCATCCATCCATCCATCCATCCATCCATCCAGTCATGTAACCACATAAAATGCAGATTTAATGTTGTGAGTACAAACAGTTTTGTTGGTTAAAAAAAAGAAGCTTTGTCCTAAAAATCAGAAACGAAAATGAAAAAAGGAAATACACACACACACACACACATATATATACATTTACATACAGTTGAACATTTTGCTGTAAATCATGACTTTTATAAAATTGCATGTCCAAAGTCAAACATTTAATCTAAAATTGTGACTTTTCTAACTTAATGTTGCAAATTTTTGTTGTGAAACATCAACTTTTGAAAACTGAAAAATTCAGAATTTCAGCATACGCTATAAAGCAGCATATACTTTTATTTTAGCACCATCGCAGACCCTCCAAGATCTGAAAATGAATAAAATCCTTCCACACGGAAGCTTCTGCTCGTTTCCTTTTAACGTCTAACATTTTGCATGATGTCATCTATATATCGTCTATATATCTTTTCTTCCGTACCTACTTGTGATAACAGGTCTAGATGAGGGAAATGCCTTTAAAAAATAAAAAAACATCCACAGACTAAAAAAAGAAAAGCCAAATAACTGTTCCCTCAGTGTGTGAGCTGCACTGAAGTTAATGTGTGAAGGGAGAGGCGGAGCTTAAAAGTGGAGGACCTTTACAACCATCATGGCTGCAGCCACAACATTTGCACTAAAGTAGCGACTGTCAACACAACACAGTTTATGTCCACTTGTGGTTCAGTTTCAACAGCTTCAAGTGTTGGAGCTGCACTGGCGTTCGGTTTTGGTCTTTCTGAAAATGGTTGTGGTTCATCAAACAGTTGTTGAAGTGTCTTGGAATAATAATGATAACAATAATAAAAAAATGCTGTGCTGCTGGCCCAGAAAAACAAACAATGTCCTTAAACAGACTACTTTCTCTCAGAACAACACATTTCATTGGAGAACTCTTAGAAACAAAAGCAAACTTCTGAAATGAAAAAACAAAAGAAAAGCAAATGAAGATTTGCTCTGTTCTGGAGGCAGCCCCTAGTGGTCAGTGGAGGAGCTGCAACAAAACCTGTTTCCTGAAATGGCTTCAGTCCAGAAGTGGGATGGTTGCTGCATGGTGGCAACGTACAACTGAGCTCATCTAGAAGATCAGCTGCACTGAATTCTGGGACTTTTAAATCTGGTCCCAGAGCATAGAACTGATGTACCAATGGTGGTGAGAAGGTCCAATCCCATCAGCCCCTTCGGTCCTGCTAAATGTGGGGACTCAGCGCTTGGTGGGATGTCTTTAGACGTCCTGGACATCTGGCTGGTCGGCCAGCTGCTATGGGGCATCACCCAGAGACCAGAGACCACATCATGATTGTGGTCACTGGTGGACTGGTTGGAGGTCAATGTGGCAGCTTTATGTCTGAGTGATGGGTGATGTCTGGTCTGTCCATCACTGCTGTCGTGTCTTTGTCCTTCTGTGTCTTCGCTGTCGGAGAGAAAGTAAAATATTTAGTTTAGTTTTAAAAACAAATGACAGCATGAAGGCTGAGGTGTAGATCCATCCATCCATCCATCCATCCATCCATCCATCATTCATTCATTCATTCATTCATCCATCCATCCATCCATCCATCCATCCATCCATCAGTCCATCCATCCATCCATCCATCCATCATTCATTCATCCATCATCCATCCATCCATCCATCCATCCATCCATCCATCCATCCATCCATCTATCCATCCATCCATCCACCATGAATCCATCTATCATCCATCCATCCATCCATCCATCCATCATTCACCATGAATCCATCTATCATCCATCCATCCATCCATCATCCATCCATCCACTATAAATCCATCTATCATCCATCCATCCATCCATCATCCATTCATCCATAAATCCATCCATCCATCCATCATCCATCTATCCATCCATCCACCATGAATCCATCTATCATCCATCCATCCATCCATCCATCATCCATCCATCATTCACCATGAATCCATCATCCATCCATCCATCCATCCATCATCCATCCATCCACTATAAATCCATCTATCATCCATCCATCCATCCATCATCCATCATCCACCATGAATCCATCTATTATCCATCCATCCATCCATCCATCCATACATCCATCCATTCATCCATCCATCCATCCATCCATCCATCCATCCACCCACTATAAATCAATCTATCATCCATCCATCCATCCATCCATCCATCATCCATCCATCCACTATAAATCCATCTATCATCCATCCATCCATCCATCCATCATCCATTCATCCATCATTCATCATCCATCCATCAGTTATCCATACATCCATCAATCATCCACTCATCCATCATCCCTCCATCATCTATACATGCCTTCATTCAATGTATTCCAGCTCAGTGGTAAAATCAACAACATTCATCCCTTCATCCAGGAACGAGTGAATGTTGGAAATGTGAACAGAGAGGACCTGATGCTGCTGTGTTCAGACATCTGTGGAGCGGAGCGACTAAAATAAACACAATGACAATGAACGCTAGCAGCTGCAGAGGTCTCTGTAACCATCATAGAACCTTTTCAGAACCATTTCTATTTATTTCAGCTCCCAAACATGGCAGGGAGAAAGGGTACTTCCCTCCGGTGGCGCTGCGCCTGTGATTGTCATGCACGCTCGTGTTTGTTGATAAGGTCACAAAAGAACTTGACACTGTTTGTGCCTGGTTTTGTGGGCAAACATAAACTTTTTGGGGATCAGAACAATACTGAGCTGACAGGCAGCTGGCTTTTTGTTGCTCAGAGAGACTCGTGTGTGTGTGTGTGTGTGTGTGTGTGTGTGTGTGTGTGTGTGTGTGTGTGTGCTCTGAGATTAGATGAAAATTCAATAACACTTGTTCTGTTTTAGAAATAAAACGGCTTGGTGAATTGGCACACATGTCGACGGCAGTGTTGGGAGAGGAAAGATCCAGTAATCAGATGGATGATGAAAGTCTCGCTCTGCGTTCGCTGATAAATCATCAACACCAGGAATGAAAATGTAAACTGTCTGGAAAACAAACACAATCCCGCAGACTTTTTATTGTGATGTGAATTTAAACATGAGACGAAAATACAAAATCTTTTTTATTTATTTTCAGCGAAACAGGAGGTTAAAACTTTAATCGGTGTTAAATAAACAGCTACTGTATGTGATGGCAGCAAGTCACATGACCTCTTTTTCATCATGGACCACATCATCACCACGGTTACCGTTAAAGGGCTAGTTATTCTTCCAGCTATGCTGTCGGATTTCCCGCTAGTTCCTGAAAAAAATAAATGACAAAATCTCAGTTTTCACAAAATATGTGACTTTTACCATAAAACTGAGGATAAACTAAAATCACACATTTTATTTGTACAGGCCTAATTGCAGATTTAAAAAAAAAATCCTTTTATTTTTTCATTAAAAGTGAATTTTTGTCATAACATCTTGATAGATTGATATGAAATGATAAACTTAATAAAATTTATACTTTTCCTTCTAAAACACAAAATAAAAAATATTTTGACTTCATTTTTTTGTTTTTTGGTTTTTTTTTTAAAGAAAAAACCATTTTGTTGTAATTGGCTAATTTATTTTATCATGAAATGACTTTGTTGGAAAATATAAACTTTTTGCAACATTTTGACAATTATTTGAAAATTTTGTATCATTTAACTAAACTATGATTTTTCAACTAAAATTACAAAGTTCTGTTATTTGAAAAAATACAAAAAATAATTAAGCTTTGTTAAACCATGAATTTAGACGCAAATAAGCAACTTTTTATTTATTGATTTATTGTTCCAAATGTTATGAGTTATGGATTCATTTGAACTGTGGATTCTTTCTTTTCTTTTGTAGTTTGTGGCATCAATAAAGCTTTAACTTCAAAACATGGTCACTTAAGTTTTCGTGCACTGTTGGATGAGAGGAGAGGAGAGGAGAGGAGAGGAGAGGAGAGGAGAGGAGAGGAGAGGAGAGGAGAGGAGAGGAGAGGAGA
>JBAMYA010043804.1:0-38186 GCA_037176975.1 Arrhamphus sclerolepis | reverse complement strand
TGGGATAGGCTCCAGCAGACCCCCGTGACCCTGCACAGGAAATAGCGGGTATAGATGATGGATGGATGGATGGATTTTACTGGGGGTTTTCCACTTTTTAATTCTTGTGTGTTAAATTTTTGCTGTTTGTTTTAACGTCTATTTGTTCTTAAACTCTGCGAAGCACTTTGGTCAACCTTGGTTGTTTAAATGCGCTATATAAATACAGATTGATTGACTGATTGATTGATTGATTGAGAGGACTATGAAGACGCAGCAGCTCAATGCTTTACATTCCAGGGCTTTGTGTGGCTGGATTGGTCCTGTCTACATTCAGGTGTTACAGGTGGACAGCAGTTCCACATGTGACAGTTGAACATGTCTTACAGGTGGACATGTCTTGCAAGTGTGACAGGTGTTGCCATGACCAGGTCTGACAGGTAGACAAGTGTACAGGTGGACATGTGCAACAGGTTGACGGGTGGCCAGGTGTTACACGGGGACATGTCTTACAGGTGTTATGGATGGACAGTGGAAGGTGGACATGTGTTACAGGTGGCCAGGTGTTACAGGTTTTGAGGTGGACAGGCATAACAGATGTTGCAGGTTGCCAGGTGGACAGGTTTTACAGGTTGACAGATGTTAAAGGTGGACAGGTGTTACAGATGATTGCGTGACAGGTTGATAGGTTGACAGGTGGACAGGTTTTACAGGTAGACAGGTGTTACAGGGGAAGAAGTGTGATATTTGGACAGGTGTTATAGGTGACCAGGTGCAGGTGGACAGGTGTTACAGATGTCTGACCTCCTCTGTGTCTCTGCTGTCTGCTGGAGTGTGTTTCTGGCAGTAAGGACCGTTCTTCCATGCTTCAGTGTCTCCACAGTCACAAAAACCTCCTCCTCCTGATGTGGTCATCTGAAACAGAACACACATTAATTTCTAGAACCTTGCAGCCCAGTTTCCAAGCTGGAGACCAGCTAAAATGAAGGGATGTGTATCTGAGCCTGTTTCAGGTGTGAACTCACTCTGTATCGATGGTCTTTGTGGACGCTGCCCAGGAAACAGGTCATACAGAGGACACAGGTGGGGTCTGCTGCACACTCCCTGAAGATGGAACACAGTGAACACCATGATCAGACTGACACCTGAACAGGTGGGGGGTATACTGTCCACATATTTGACTGCCTGGAATAGCTCGATGTTGGATCAGATGAAATAGAAGGAAGAAATTCTGAAGATTCCAAGAGGACAGAGAGAGAGTGGATGTTATGGGACAGATTCCAGGAGACGAATGACAGCTTCCATGCAATGAAGATGGTAGCAATATGTCCAGAACGGTTGAAGAGCACAAGGAGTCAAATCAAGGAGACAACATCCAAACCTGGATGTGGTACAAAGTCCAAGATTCTCACAAGTTTATAGAGAAACATTGTAAGATCATCCAAGAAGAACTCCCAGATGTCAGCAGAGATGATTGTAGGTGTCCTGATGACCTGATGTCTCATGTTGACTGCTGTGAACACTTTTTATCCTGTGTTCTTAAAATGTATTGACCATGAAGAATAGTATCAAATCTAGACTGAAATAAGGAGATGAGTTCTAGAGGTGTGTCCTCGGATCTGAGGAGACGAAACTGGAGCTGCTGGACACCTAGACGCTGCTTTGGTTTAGTGAAGGATGGGAGAGGCCTTCAATAGTTCCCACAGTGAAACATGGTGGTGGCAGCACCATGATGTGGTTGGTATTATAAAGAAAAATGCTGATGTTCCCTGCACAATTGTGTCTTACCTGCAGGAGTAGGTGGGTTCTCCAACCTTGAAGACATGACCACACAGTGACGACGGCTGGTTGTTCTCCTGCAGGAGAGCCAGTCCAGCTGCCGGCTCCTCCCCAAGCAGGAACCACTCCAGAGGAGCCAGGAGGAGCAACTGACAGCCCAGCTCCTCCCTCTGCTCCTCCCTGCTGACCCCACCCAAACCCGGCCCCTGGCAGAGGATTTTGGGTACGTAGAGAGCCAGGTGACGGTACACCTCCTGCTGCAGGTCGCTTGCTGCCTGCCATCGCTGAGGAGGAGAAGGAGAGCAGTGTTCTTTTGATTAAATAATACATTTCTACAGTTTTCATCAATCTTGTTTATTTAAAAACAGGTAGATAATTAAATAAAACCACACAAAAGCTGTGATGAAAGCATCATCACCAGCAGAGATCAGGTCAAATCAGCTGAAGGGAACCAAGACCAGAGAGGTCTACTCAGATAAGGGAAGCAGGACCAGCAAAGATCAGATCCAATCAGTTTTAGGGAACCAGGACCACCAGAGATCAGTCTATATATATGTATATTATTCATGCATACACATATATATCAGACTGGATTGATAAGTACATCTGTTTCTAGTGCAATATAATATTACGAGATAAATACTGCAAGAAAAAAAGAGTAAATAGTTTAAATGGAGAATAAATAGGTGTAAATGTGTGAAGTGGAGCAGTTAACTAATCAGCAGTGCGTCAATAATCAGCTCAGACCGTCACAGTCAGTCAACCTAACCTCGTCTGACACACTGACCTGGATACACCGGACACGCTGCTCACAGACCACATAACTGGACCAGGAACCAATTAACCAAGCAGTTAACTACCAAGGAACAAAATAGTAAACGATCAATAAACATGAACTGAACCAACTACCAACAGTACAAATGTGGAGTTAAATGTTGTCTGTTGTCATGGAGGTGCTTCACATTGAAATGTCAGTAATATTAAGACCAATCAAAGGGAGACTTCCTGCTCAGTACTTTAATTGTTGATTATTTACATTAAATTAGCATCTAAATGACCTTCATAACTGCTGATTTTAGTTATATTAAATCTGTGTTGCTGTTAACAGTTTAGCTGTAGCCAACACTGGAGTATCAAATCACCTACTGATGATACAATCACATAACTATCAATAATACTCAGAATTCTACAGAATAAAGTATTTCACACTACTATACATTTACATATTGTGCCTGTGTGTGAATTAGTATGATTTAGTTATTCACACACAATTAATGCTAATCATAATTCTGGGATTTTTGTTTTTCTAATCATTAATCATTTCTTCAACCAAGTGTGACATCACATTTTCTCACAACAGTTCAGATGTCTCCATGGTAACAGAGCTGTAGAAAATCTACTGAGGTTCATGGACAGTTCTGGTTCTAAAATAAAAAAAAAATACCATCAGATATCATCTAAACCAAATCACTAAGATCAATATAAATATCAAACTGAGCAGTTTTAAAAATCAATCTCCAGTCTGGGACACAAAACCAGAATTGCTCAAAAAAATGACTAAATGTGAACACAGCTGCACACCTGCAGACAGGTGATCAGGCAGGTGTGCTCTCGTTTCTGGCTCCGCCCCCCGAACCAGCTGCTGTGAAGACAGCTGTACAGATGTGTCTGTACAGATGTTGGCTGAACCCTCAGAAAACCAGGGAACCTTCTGGAAAACAGCTGCGGGGGGATGTGTGACACCAGTGTGACGTCACTGACCGTCCAAACGGCTAATAATCAATCTGAAAACAATTAAATTGATTCACTGACAGCTGATCGTTTCTGACGTCCAGATGTTTCTACACAGATTCACCAGCGGTGGAGTTGCCAGTGCTGTAGGAACGAATAGAGCCGAGCCGAGGTCTGGCTTACAAACAAGCCGAGCCGAGGCTGACCCAAACAACTCAGCCGCCGCAAGTTGACCCGCTGACAGCTCCAGCTGAGGCCGGGCAGCGGCGGACACAGCCCCGGGGACCGGCGGCTGCCGTGGCCGCTTACCTGAGCGGTGTCTCTGGCGGAAAAGCTGAGAAACTCCGAACACGGAGACGCTGGATCTCTGGCCGACTCAGCCATCTTTGCTCCTCTGAGGAAGACACCGGAACCGGAAATGATTACTATAAGGGCGTGGCCAGATGACAGACGGGGCGTGGTCTTTTTGTTTGTTTTACATGAAATATTGTAATGTGACCTACTATTATTATTAAATAACTGAAGATAGATTTATTTAGTAATTTATTTAAGCCTAGCCTAAGATAGCCTGAACTAAACATCCAGACCAAGCACAACCAGTCATGGTGGTCTCTTAGTACAATCAACATGACACACAGAATTCTACTTAAAAAAATACTTTATTAATCCACGAAAGTAAATAAAAGAAAACACATTTTCTTTAAACTGTTAACATGTTCTGTTTTTATTTACAGATCAAAAGTCAATATAATGCTAAGCCTTAAGAAAGTGAAATGAAAACAGCAATGATTGGCTGTGATAGCCAATGACAAAGCCAATGGTGAGCTGTCAAAGACATCAAATCACATCCAACAGTTTGGTTATCTTTGTTGCGCTTTGTGGTCGATAGGGGAACTGCAGCCTCTAGTGGTCAGTAGAGGAACTGCAGCCTCTAGTGGTTGGTAGAGGAAATACAGTCTTTAGTGGTTAGTTGAATTTTCAGATCTGTAGTGAATTAGAATCCTATTAATTAGGTAATAAAGAACAATGATGATCTAGCAAGGAACTGCTGCAACCTCCAGTCTTATGAGCTTTTGATGATATAATGTGAGGCATGTGAGCAGAGGAACAGCCTGCACCACAGAGATTCAGACCCAAACAGATCCCAGGAGGGAGAGCCTGCGCAACACTCCACCTGAAAAAAAGCAGTTTAAAACAGAAGAAAAAGCAAAATTTCCAGCTCCACCAGCTGCACCATGACATGATGCCTAACTCATGGACCACCTTTTTCATGACACGGGGTTTGACCAAGGACTACTGGCAGATTCACTTGTCTCCAGAGTTGAGGGAAAAACAGCCTTCTCCACTCTGTACGTACAGGTGTTGTGACACTTCCGTTTGGCATATTCAGTGTCCCAGCAACTTTCCAGTGCCTCATGGACTGGTTGCTGCATCCACACGCTGCATATGCTGCTGCGTAACTGAATTATGTCCATTCGAGTGGAGCATTTGCGGCGGGTGACTGCTGTGTTCAAGTCACTGAAGCAGGTTGGGCTTACCGCTAACACAAAGAAGTGTGCAGTTGGTTGGAGGGAGGTACAGTATCTGGGGTACCACTTACCACACTGGGGTACCACAGTGGTGGGCACGTGCAACCACAGGTAGAAAACAGCAGTGACTGTAGCCTGTACACGCCTAAAGAAGTAAAGTCTGCTCTGTTCCTTACTCATAAACAGCATCAGTCTCTTGTCCATCACTGACGCACTTCACAACTGAAGAGTCACCTGAGTAAGTCTGAGGTGTACAGAGAGAAGGTGATTATGGAGGCATCCACCTGTGTCTTCTGGAGTTTCTTACGTCGTAAAACAGATTGATGTTGATAACCCTAGAACACTATCGCCGGGTGATTTTCACTCAAGCAAATGTGTTTACTCTTTTTTTTTTTTTTTTGCGTTTGTCTTAGTGTCATGGGTCCCTGGGCAGCTTCAGCATCATCTTTGACATCTATGAACACATGGGTGTTTCCCTAATCGAAAACCGTCTTTTTCCTCCAGGCCCATGTTCGGATGATTTTCACCCGGCAATAGTGACAGAGGGAAAAGTAGGTTTTGGGTGGATTCCACCCAGTGATAGTGTTAGTGTATAAAATAGGGTGATCCTGCTGCATTTCAAAGGTGACAACATTCAGGACTGCCATATTTACCTTCTTTTCTTCAACTACAGCTGTCATCCGGTCACAGGGTTGGTATTTCTGGCATCCCAGCCAATAAGTAACACATAGCTAAGGTTTATTTAACTTAGCAATTGTTAGCTGACAAAATTTATTTTTTGAGCAAGTTATCTGGCTAGCTAGCTAGATAAGCTAGTTAGATAATCAACTCTTTCTTTCAACCAAGTGCTACATTATCTCGCAGGATAGTTAGCAGGTGAAGTTAAAGCAGTCCCACAGAAAGAAAAATTATGCATAAAAAGGAAACCAGTGAAGTATTTGTCAGATAATAAAATAGAAGAGATTCTGTTCAGGGAAAGCAGTGATGAAGATGTTGATGATGTGGAAGCAGAAGAGATGTATGACGGCGACTGTGACATAGACTACATTCCAAAACTGAGGATGATGAGAGCGATAGTGATAGAGCCTAGCACTTCAATTCATCAGAGAAAAAAAACGACATCAGGATTCTGGTAGACCGACCATCAGAAAAATTGCCATCCCCAGGACCTGTTGCCTCTATGTCTACTGCTCATCCTACTTCCCCTGCCACAAATCTTGCTGCCACTGCCACAACTGATGCTGTCCCTGTCACATCTCATGTTGGTCACAGAGGGAGAAGACACCACCATGAGGAGGATGGTGTGGCCTATATGATGAGACTCGAAAAAAAAATCCTACAAGGGTACTTTTGGTTTCCAGTGCAGTTCTCGGCCTCAGACATCGGCTAATACCAGGACAGCTGCACGAAACATCATGCCTTCTTGTACACCAGGACCAACACCACCAACACTTCAAATGCTGACACCCCTGAGAAGTGCTTCACATTATTTTTGAGGACCAAATCATTGACGAAATTGTGAAGTAGACGAACATCCGTATTGATGCTGAAGCTGTGAAGCATTGGAAGAGAACAGGTACTCTTCAGAGAACAATGCCAGCAGAGATGCGTGCAATGCTAGTAATTTGCATCTTTAGTGGTTGCCAGAAAGACAACCATCTATCTACTAAGGAAATGTGTCTAAGGGTCACTTTTCATTCCTCCTTACCTGTTTGCGGTTTGATGACTCTGACACACGACAGGAAAGACAGGCCATGGACAAATTTGCTCCCATGAGAAAAATATAGCAAATATTCATTGACAACTGTAAGGAAGTTGTATGTGCCCAATGAAAATATAACGGTAGATGAACAGTTGCTGGGATTTAGAGGGAGGTGTCCATTAAGAATATACATCCCCAACAAACCTGCCAAATATGGCATCAAGCTTGTCCTTGCCAATGATGCCCACAGCAAGTACCTGCTGGCAGGAATACCATACTTGGGGAAACTTGTGACACAAAGACAGGATGGACAAAGTCTTGTCCAGTATTTCACCAAGGAGCTGACCAAGCAATATCACCATACATACAGGAATGTGACCGCTGATAACTGGCTCACCTCTGTGCCACTGGCGATTGACCTGCTGGAGAACTGTGGCATGACCCTTGTAGGGACAGTCAAAGCAAACAAAAGGGAGATCCCACAAATGATGAAAGATAAAGAAAATTGCACACCGGGTTCCAGTGCTTTTCTCTTCACCAAAGAACTAACCTTGGTGTCCTACCTCCCTGACAAAGCTTAAAAAAAGAAGGTTGTCCTGCTCATATCATCCATGCACACACAACCAAGCATCGGACCCACTCACAAGCCTGAAGTCATTGAGTTTTACAACCAAACAAAGCGAGGTGTCGATACTTTTGACCAGATGTGTGCTCACTTTGGCTGTGGAAGAAAAACCAAGAGATGGCCTCTGTGTGTGTTTTATGGCATGATCAATGTTGGTGTGATAAATTCATGGATCATACACAAGGAGAATGCAATAAAGAGAGGTGACAATTAAAAGCAGAGGAGGCCTTGTATGCAAGCTTTGGCACTTGCACTGATCAAACCATGGGAAGAGCAGAGATTACCCTCTTCAAATCTGTCACGTCAACTCAGAATCTTGATCTGTAGCGTGCTCGACATCCCTACCCCTGACACTCATGAAGGTGAGGCAGGACCAGTGGCAGCAGAAAGCAGTGAAAATTAAAGAAAACTACTCTAATTTGTCATGTTTTATCATATTTTGATATATTATGATGGCAAGTACTTGTTATTGGGTCCATTATATCGGGTAAAAATCCCCCAGCGTTAGTGATGGTGTTATTAATTTTAGCGACAGTGTACTATGCACTGGAGAAATGGAAGACCACAATCCTCACAGTGCTGCTGTTTTGTCCAGATGACTGTGGGCTTGTTGAAGCAGGTGTATGATGGCATCTTCAGCAATTCCAATGTTTTAATTTTCTTTTTTTTTATGTTAGAGCAGTTAATAAACGGATGAACTGTGTTTTGGTGCAGCAGTTTCCAACAGATCTTCTTTCATCCAAACTGAATAGTAACAGAACTGTGGAACTGACAAAGCAGGTGAAACAAAAATCATGACGAAAAAGACTAACAGCGAGAAACGGATAAAACAATATGGACCAACAGGATCAAGGAAAAGAACCACCTAAAGGGACTGAAGAGGGTGGAAAAAAAAAACAAGAAAAAAAAACAACAAAACAACAATCTTCTTCTTGGACACTGCAACTTATGGTCCACCTTGGAAATTCTTAGATTCAGTCTCGAAAACCCTGATCAAAAATACTTGTAAAACTTTAATAAAAAGTAAGAAAAAGATCCAAAGACTGAGTCAAAAACACCCAGAGAGCGACTTCGGACAACTAGAAAATACGTTTATTAAGCCAGAGATGAAAATATAGGAATAAATAATGCATGAGTCAGCAAACTGACTCACAAACTTGGGGTCTCTTTTATAGGACCTGATACGTTCTTTGTTCTCTCTTTTTTTTTATTTTACTATATGAAATTATGCACAATTATGAAGTGTCATAAGTGAAAAAACAAAGAGGGCTGTCATTTCCCACCTGTGGGCCTCATCTGTTCGCTCATGCTTCAGTCATGCTGCGTCTCTGCTTGTACCTGCACATCCAGAAAACATTTTTAAGACTTTGTGTATTTTTCATTGATGTTTAGCCATCTATGTGCAATAACATTTTTCATGTGCAATATTATCAACTAGACATAATGTGCAATGGTGTAAATTAAAACACTGTATATAAGTATGTATATATGTTCAATATCATTTATAGTATTTATATTGTTATTACTATTTTGGTACTTCCTCCTGCTGCTGCTGTTACACAAAAAATTCTCTACTGTGAGATTAATAAAGGAATTTTTATTCTTATTCTTAACTCCTCAGTGTTTCAACCATCACAAGCATAATGATATGCATTCTCATAGTGTCAGGACTCTCCAGTGCCTCAACCACCACAGGACAGAGAAAAGTGAAGATGAAACTCAAAACCAACACAAAATCCCAACAAAGGCTGCCTCCATGTCAGGCTTGAAAGCAGCAGGACACAAGTGAAGACTTGAAAAGTTTTAATAAAGAGATCACTGTGTGTAGAAAAGCACACTGAGACAAAGGCAAGTTGGGGTAGGTTAAACACATAATAGATGTGACATACATACATATACATATACATATGACTCACATATGAACTTAGGTGACATCTCATTTTTAATCAATAGGGTTCAATGTGACGTGGATCCACCCTTTGCAGCTATAACAGCTTCAACTCTTCTGGGAAGGCTGCCCACAAGGTTTAGGGGTGTGTTTATGGGAATTTTTGACCATTTGTCCAGAAGCATATTTGCTAGGTCGCACACTGATGTTGCACCAGAAGGCCTGGTTCTCAGTCTCTGCTCTAATTCATTCCAAAGGTGTTCTCTCAGGTTGAGGTCAGGACTCTGTGCAGGCCAGTCAAGTTGATCCACACCAAACTCTCTCATCCAGGTCTTTATGAACCTTTGTGCACAGGTGCACAGCCATTTAAGGAGAGGAAGGGGTCATCTCCAAAGTGTTCTCACATAGTTCGGAGCTTGGTATGATGAACCATTCAGTTCCTTTCACTGGAACTAAGGGGCCAAACCCAGCTCCTGAAAAACAACCCCACACCAAACTACACACTTGGCACAATACAATCAGACAAGTACCGTACTCCTGAAACCCGCTAAACCCAGACTAGTTCATCAGATTGCCAGATGGAGAAGTGCAATTCATCACTCCAGAGAACGAGCCTCCACTGCTCTACAGCCCAGTGGTGGCGTGCTTTACACCACTGAATGTCACGCTTTGCATTACACTTTGTGATGTATGACTTGAATGCAGCTGCTCAGCCATGGAAACCCATTCCATGAAGTTCTCTACGTACTGTTCTTGATCTAATCTGAAGGCCACATGAAGTTTGGAGGTCTGCTGCGATTGACTCTGCAGAAAGTTGGCGACCTCTGCGCACTATGACCTCAGCATCTGCTGACCCCACTTTGTCAGGTGTACGTGTCCTACCACTTTGTGGCAGTTTCTGTCGTTCCCAGTCGCTTCCACTTTGTTCTAATACCACTGACAGTTGACTGTGGAATATTTAAGAGCGAGGAATTTTCACGACTGGACTTGTTGCCTATCACAGCACTACGCTGGAATTCACTGAGCTCCTGAGAGCAACCCATTCTTTTACAGATGTTTGTGGAAACACTTTGCATGTGTAGGTGGTTGATTTTGCACACCTGTTGCCAGGGGGTGCTGCTAGCGGTTTTGGGCCCCATCACAAAAAAAGAAAATCAGTGACACCCCCCACCAAGTTTGACATGAGAGAATTAATTTGGGTTATTACAAAGGGCATACATGTACTCTGTTTGCTTGCACAGGAGCCCGTTCTGTAGTTTCATGTGATACGTCTACTCTATGTGGCATGAACTCGAGCTATTAAGGCCAAGGAATGGTGTAGCCTACATTTGAATAGACTTTGCATTGTTTCAGCCTACAGGGTTAAGTATAGCAGCAATGATAATAGCAGTAGGAGTAAAGGTCACATGCTCATTTATTTCTCTATGAAAAAATATTCTTTGGACAAATTAGGTTTAGTAAAGCTACCCTGCTGCAGGGCTCTGAATGATCTGTAGGCTAAACTAATTTTCATCCAGCAGGTGAACTCAGATGTCAGTCATTTAGCTCATCAGTTAATAGCCAGATTCTAAAATTTACTTTTTTTAAAAACTAGGTGACCAGTTGTTGACATTTCTTCTGTTTTTCTTCTCTTTCTTCACTCTTTTTACATTTTTGGAAGCCAGACCTTAGCATCATACCTCTCGTCCTCTGCTTCTCTGTCCTAAAAGTCACTACAAGTTGCTAAATGAGTGAGTTGTGCTCTTGTGTGTCAGGGCATTTGAACAGATTTTGTTGGATCACTCAGCAGTTTCCAGCTGAATGACAGCAGAAACTGTGAGCAACTCTAGTTGTGTTCCTTGTGTGTGGGTCTGGCTTTTAGTTTGCGATTTGTAACATATGTTGATTCTTTTGGGTTTAGTAACTTTTTGTGCTGTATGAGCACTTGTGTAGTGACAGTTGGCATCTAGGATTACTAGCTGCCATTTTTACTTTTAGTAACCTAGTGATCTGTTGGGTTTGGGGCTATTTTTCCTTGTGGCTTTGGTAGGATTCTGGTTCCCTTAGCTTCGTCTGTCAGGTATCAGTTCCTCAAAGTTATGAAAATGAGGTGAAGATGAAGATATTTATTATTTCTGTACACGATCAAACATCAGAATCATAAAAACGTACAAACAGATGATGAGTGACGTCAGCGTTCCTGTAGTCTTCATCACTGACATGAAGATGAAGTTTCTCAGAGACTCTGAGGTCTGGTTGGACAAAAGCAAATACAAAGGTCCCTCCCCCACCCACCCAAGGTCCCCTCCCTCAGTGGGTCCTCAATATGGTCTCCAGACTCCTCATGGTTGCGTTCAGCGTCAAGTCTGGTACGTGTCGGGCCACCCGCTGCATAGACGCCATGTTGGGTCCTTCAAGAGAGTCCAGCAGCCCTGAAACACAAGACACCTTCTGTCATGCTGGATCTGATTCGGGTCCTGGCTGTCACGCACCTCTGTTCAGGATCTGGTTGTGGTTCCTATTCTGGCCCTGGTTTCGTTTTAATTCCCAATTCTCCTTCTTTTATCATTCTGATACTAGTTCTGGTTCAGGCTCTGGTACTGGTCCTACCTTCTACGATGCGGTGGTAGCTGAAGTGCAGGTAGAGCAGGAAGCTCATGTGCAGCAGAGACAGCATCCCACACAGCAGGAGGCGGGGCGTCTGGCCAACGGTCCGGGACAGCAGTGCTGCCACCTGAACACATAGATCAGAGCAGCTGTGTTACGGGGGCAGGGCCATGTAGCTGCAGCAGCTGATGGGGAAACATGGTCCTACCATGCGCAGCGTGGACAGTCCTCCAATCAGCAGCCAGAGGACGTAGAACAGGAAGTGGAAGTGGATGTTGTAGGTGACCAGCAGGACCACGCAGTGACCAAACAGACCATAACCCTGGAGACAAGACACAGTAAGTGATGTCACACATCTGAGCAGTGGCAGCATGCAGTATCAGTACTCACCAGCAGGGACAGCATCTGCAGCATGGTGATCTGGGCGTTGACCAGGTACGCCAGGAAGTAGATGAACGAGGAGACTCCGAGCCAGTAACCGAAACATGTCCCAATGGCAGTGCCCATCAGGGTGCCCTCTCGCTGCACACACGCACACACAAGTTAAACACCTGTCCTCACCTGAACCAGTCTGTTCTGAGCATGCTTAGTAACGTTCTTACAATGACAGTTCCAGATGTCTTCATGCCGTGCAGAAGGATGGCCACCAGCGTGAAGACCAGCATCAGCGGCCCATACAGCTCACCTGCGATCTTCTGCAAAGGAGACGTACCTGTCAGAGACTCACCTGAGGAACAGAGGACCTCCAGACAACTGAGCAGATCCTACCTGCGGGAAGGTGATCATCCGGACCGGAACCAGGGACTCCACCAACCTGAGGGACAGAGAGCCATCAGTGTAAACATTTAAAAACTAAATCTGCGGGTCCTCCAGTTGGACAAAATTCATCAGAGAACAACAATCAAACTGCATCAAAAGGTGAATAAAAAGTGCAAATGCCAAAGTTTCTAAAGGACATGTGGTACCTCGACATCTACAATTACATTACACTGAGGTTTACCACCAGTTTATCTGCAGCCGGATGAAGAATGAAGATTACTGAATTTCCCGTCGAGGATAAATAAAGTATTTTTTTCATTTGATCTGAATTAAATTGACGCAGCTCCATCTAATGAGCAGGACACGTGGCTGCAAGAAACATTTGATGAAATGAATTTCACCACGTGAGCATGACAATTGTTTCTAAACCTTTCATCAGTACATTTATCCTGACTTGCACATTTCACTGAGTCTAGAGTCTCACTCAGAAGTAGCAGGTAGAGGTAGGTATCTATAACCATGTAACAGGTAGGAATTTGTTCCAGTGTTGGCAGAAAACATGAATTGGGGGCTCCTACCTGCTGCGCACCTGCAGCGGCTCCACGTCGAAGTATGGCCGCAGGATGTCGATGTTAGCATACAGGTTGAAGGCTTTGGAGGCCTGCCGCTTCCCCGCCTGCCACACCTGGAGACACGCACAGGTGAGTCTGACACTTCAGCATAGATAAACAATGCTGACCACCCCTCCTGGGGGTGGGGCTCACCTCATCGGCCACTTGTCGGCCCAGCTGGCCTTTTAAGCCCTTCATCCCGAGGAAGTCAGCGTCTTCGGTGTCGTCTGCAGCGGCGGCCTCGGCGGCCACCTCTTCCTCCTCCTTCATCCTCTGGTGCATCTCTCCCACGTCCTCGAAGCTGGACCCCGACGTATCGTCCATATTCTCCATGTCAATGACAGCAGAGCCGCCCTGGACACAATACAAGTCACACGGCAGAGAATGAGTGAGAGAGTTCAAATAGCGAATGTTTAGAGGTGTCTTCTTTGTATATAGTATTTTCATTGTTGTAAATACCAGTAAAAGTGTTTTCTCTGGTAGTTTTGAGGGTCTTTTTGCCGTATCCTGGCCTAAGTAATGTGAGAGGTCAACCTCGTCTCATTAGCACCTGGAGTCCTTTTCATTGACACAGAGGTAGACAAAGTGTTGTGTGAAAACAGACAAGTATCCCAAATAAAAAGGGAGACAGGGAAAAGGTTCCTCTGGGGTGAAATATCGTTCTTGAGAAAAACGACTTTTATCAAACAGTATAAGTGACATCCAGGTCCAGGCAAACAAAACAGATTGTGTTGTTGTATTATAGTTTAAATAAAATCTTTGGCATCTCAATACTTTGGATCTGGTCATCTACAGTGTTTATAAAGACAAAACTTGTTGAAAATTCAGATCAGTTTTTTTAATTTTGTTATTTCACACTGTTTAAAGCATCTATAACATATAAAAATGACAGTTTATTGAGAGATTTTGAAAGTTGAATTCATCCTGAAAAAATGGGCAAAAGAATGACATTTTTTGAAACATTTATTGATCAAAAAAAGAGAACAAGGACCATGAGGACTGTTATTATTATGGGTGTAAAAGGGTTTTAACTTGTTGCAACATGGCTACTGCCTCAACTGTACATAAAATCAAAGCACCTCCACCATCATTCAGATCTGGCGTTTGAAACTACTTTGGTTTTCATGTTAAGTATCACCCTGATGTTTTCCACAGAAGATGGGTGATTTCTCCATAAAAATTATTTATTTATTGCTGTTTCATTAATGTTTAATTTAAAAACTGTACTTTTGAGTAAAAAAAAGTGTTTGTAATTAATTTCAATAAACTGCACGTGAAATTTCTCTTTTTAGTATGGAAAAAAAATATTGAACCATGAAACTAAAGTATCGAACTGAACCGTGAATTTTGTGTATTGTTGCACCCCTAAAATATGTATCCTGCATCTGCCCTATATTCAGTATATTCCGTCTTTATTTCTACAGTAAAATTTAAGTAACAAAACTCTAGTTTTAAAGTCAGCTTTTAATTTTAACACTATGTTACTTTCTGAAAATTGCAATAGTTTTTCAGTTCTTTGGGTTTTTGGACTTTTGAGGTGCTAAATGGTTTTTACTGAACATCCTCTTAAACTGGAGTTTCAGATTGAATAAAAACTGTTTGATGCCCAGAAACATCTAAAGATTCTTAACAGAGGCTAGAAGTCCTGTTTGGAGCCGTTAATAGAAACCAATATGGGTGTTTCTTAATGTTAAAGCTGCTGACTTTAACAGCAGTGTTTGGATCTTCATTATTCAACTAGTTCTGATGGCTCACACGCCACCAACTACAACAATATTTAGAAAGACTGCTGTTGTCATCTAGCCTACTACACAAACGCTTGAATTTGGTGAAGGACCTTCAGCACTGAAGAAGACCTGATGATTTCATGACATGGATATGTGTGGGGAAAACAAACATACAAAAAAAAAAACTGCCTCCAGCACCAGTTTTAAACTGGTCTAAAACGAGCCACACCGAGGCAGAATCACTTTTTAGAGGTTTGAAAAGGCACTTTAGAAAAAGATAAAGAGACATTTGACTGCACTCTGCTTTCATTAGCTGTGCAACTTTGCACTAAATCTCATATAATATCGTTAGAAGCTTGAATAACACCTTTATGTCCAGACTTCCATAGATGATCATCCTGTGTATCTCTCACACGGGTTCACCTGCGTGACGTGACTGACCGGATGTTTACCTCTGTTTTCCCCACAGTTCCTGCTGTGCTGCTCTGAATAAACCACAGTTCATTTATATCGATATCTACAGTTAATGTTCATATCGCAGCAGATGAGGCGACAGTGATGTCACAGTTCGGTTTCGGTGGTTGTTAGCGCGTTAGCATATTAACTGACCTGGAGGCCTTCGTCGAAGCCCCAGGGCTCCGTGTTCCTGCTGCCGGGGCCCGCAGACATGTTTCCCCGCAGCGGCAGGGGTGGTTCACCTGGTCTTTCTAGAGCTGTAGAACCGAGCCGGGCCGAACCTGCGTCCAAAGCTCTGCTGTACGGACGTGACGTCAGTCTGCATCGCTGGCCCCGCCCAGATAACAACGTCATAGACAGAGCCAGCGTGGAAGCCCGAGATATCGCGACAGTCTCCTGTTTGTTTTTGTTTCCAGCGTCAGGAAGAAAAGATGATATTTACTCATAATTTCTCCTCTCGTGGATCTATTCTATGGAGTAACAGAGTGATATCAGTAACCAGGGAGTCAATCTTCAAAAGACATTGGTATGAGAGAGGCATTCTGTTAGTAAAGGATATAATAGATTCTGATGGAAATCTTTTAGACTTCAGGGATTGGTTAGAAAAATATGTAATAAATTGTAATAAGAGTATAATAGAATTTGTGAGAAAGTATATTGATGATTGGAATAGATAGTTTAATGTGGTGAAACCAGCCATGATTGCCACTTGTGACACCCTGTAATCAGAGTGTAATAGAATTTGTAAAGCAAAACCCTCACCACTGATTCAGTTTATCAAGAATACCTGATTGTTAAAACAGTACTTCCAAAACTGATTATTAATGATTGTAACTTATTGGACAAGAATGTAATAACAAATTGATTAGTGCTGCGTTGAAATCTATAATATTTTGTGATTACAACAAGGGGATTAAAGCACAATTGACTGATAAGACAACTGTGTCTAGGATGGAAAAAGCACACTCTAAATATATTAAATGGCCCATCTCCCCAAAGGTTAAAGAAATTCATTTAAAAATACTTTATAAAGTCTACCCATTTGCAGAATTTCTAATAAAAAAAAAGATTTGAGTTTGAAGTTGACCTGTGCACCTTTTGTAATGAGGCAGATGAAACATTAGAACATATGTTTTTCTCATGCCTTGTGTCATGAGGAATAAACTTCACAGAAATAGGCAAGTACATATTATTGATGGATAATAAATAACATTTCTATGATGGTATTCCTGAATTTTCCGCGTGATTTATGATGATGATAACAACAACAACAACAACAATAATAATAATAATAATAATAATAATAATAATAATAACAATAATAATAATAATAATAATGATAAATGATGATGGTGATGATGATGATGATAAATATGCTACATTGAGTTCCAGTACATACCAGCGGGCGGCAGCATCGCTTGCACTTTTCTCCAACGAGATGATACTCCCAGTTATTGCGAGTTTTCCTCCCACTACCACCATAATAGGTAACAAGTATCGCGAGGTTTCCTCCCACCGCCGGTGTCATAGATGACGGTCATCGCGACGTTTCCTCCAACTGCCACCATAATAGATGGTAGGTATCGCGATGTTTCCTCCCACCAGCAGCGTAATAGATAACAGTTATCGCGGCATTTCCCACCTCACCGCCAGTATATTACATGACATTGACTCCTCGCCGGGGGTTTATAAAGTCTATGGCGGAGAACACTAGAACACGAGAATACCAGAGCACCAGAAGACCAGTATTAAGCGACACTTTCTCTTCTGACGGAGCACGGAACCAGCCGGGATCGCTGATGACATCTAAACCGAGGGTTCAGAGCAAAGGCCCGCGGTGAGTTTAGCCGCTCAGGCTGGCAGTTAACTGTTGACAAAAGCCGATCTTCAGAGAAGCATAGAATTTATTAACATTCGTTTATCTGTACATGGTGCTATGTTTGTGGAGACAGATCGATAACTGTCACTTTCAGCGATGTCTGTCCTCTTCGTGTGACCTACGCAGTTAACTAACCCTGAGACCTTTAGTTCTAAAAATATATAAATAATTAAGGTCGTAACTAAGTTTATGCAATTATTCTCAAACTTGATGGGTAATCTGTAGTTTAAAGGGAGCTGAAAGACACAACTGGAGTTTTTTCTGACGTTTCTTTCGCTGATGGCGTCAAAGACGACCTCCGTCTAAAAACATGGCATTTCTGTTTTCAACTACACGTCTGTCAGGTGTTATTCTTTGTAACTTTAGCTTTTGAACATAATCCACATTATATGATCCTATTCTATTATTCGGCGTGCTTTTAGAAATATTTCAGTCTTTAATTGATCTTGATTTTAGTACTTGTTAGTTTTTGAAAGTGAGAGCAGCAGCTGGTGCTTCAGTTAATAACTTGACGTCTGGAACAAACATCTGCTTGTTGTTTGTGTGCTGGTGGCAGGTGTAGAGGTGACATTTGGACGGAATTTGCAATTATCGACTGAGCAGCCTGACCGTGCACGATCAAACAAACAAACAAACGCGCAGGTTTTCCCTTGCAGTCTGGTGCGTCAGCATCTTCGGTCAGGTGACTGTTAATGTTTGACAGAAGTCAGCTATGAAAACAAAAACAGGCTGGTCTTCTTATCGATGACCACAGATGGAACATTATCAGGGTCCCCGGTCCCAACCCTGGTTCTCCAACACACCGGGGCTGCGCTCAAATCGGCACCCTGCAGGGGACGCACGTCGACGCGGGAGCGCGCATTAAAAACGAATAAATAATTAAATAGTTACTAATAAACCCGAGATGTATTTACAGATATCAGTAATCCTCCAATTACAACTATAATATAGAAAATAATAGCAACTTCCTGTATTTTAAAATAGGACCTTTGTGAATGTATCTCTTACTGCATTCACGTTTCTAAAGTTTTTTTTTTCAACTCACCTGTTATATTTTGTTGGGGGGAGGGGGGTTATTGTTCATTCTCTCCTTTAAAAAAAAATATTATTGTTGTTGTTATTAATATTATGTGGGGGGTGTAATTTTAATCTTCAACCTCTGCCTTTTTTTCCAATTTGTAAATGTACAAAAACAAATTTTGCAGGGGGTTTGGAAAATTTAACTTTTTTTTAATTTATTTTTTTTTATAGTACTGTTATTTTTTTCTTTCTTTCTTTCATGGGCGGGGATGGTGTAAATCTTCAGCCTTAACTTGTATTTATTTATTTAAATAATTGAAATTTTTTAATAGAGTTGAACCCAGTCCCAGCAGAAGTTTGTATGGTTCTGAATAGTTATTCGTAGCTTCA
Source organism: Arrhamphus sclerolepis (assembly GCA_037176975.1). Lineage (NCBI taxonomy): Eukaryota > Metazoa > Chordata > Actinopteri > Beloniformes > Hemiramphidae > Arrhamphus > Arrhamphus sclerolepis. Next base: position 19,525 of record JBAMYA010043804.1, on the reverse strand, counting down.
AATCTGGTTTAAAAGGATGCAATAAATGTTGTTTTCTTGAAATAAAATGCTACATTTCTCAGGTTTTACTCTAGATTCCTGTAAATATGTAGTTTTGCAAAGTTTGGAAAAAGTCCTGAAAAAGTAAAAAAAATTAACCTTGAACATCCTGGAAACGTGCTTGAATTTGACCTGTTAGAGCACGCGGGCTCTGTTATCGGTGATTTTATGATGTCATGCAGACACGTGCACAGGTAGAGCAGGTGTCCGCTTCAGGAAGCAGGTTATGGGAAACTCTGCAGCAGGGTGACCTTTCCATGAGCAAGAGGGTTTCAGAACCAGAGGTAACTCGTGCTCGTCTGTTACCATGGTAACTATGTGAACTAAACCTGTTCCAGAGAAACTTTCCTTCAACATACCAGACTTACATGTGTGTTTTTGTTTGTTTTCTTCTATTCAGACAAAAGCTTTTTAAATACCTGACATGTTTCGATGCAACCTTCCATCTTCCTCAGAAACGTCATCTGATGGTGCAGTACAACGTGCGACTGTTACCGTCAAACGACAATTCTGAAGAAAACTAAAATACATGTATTAAAAAAACTGAAGACATAATGAGCCTAATTGAACTTTTAAGTTTCAGTTCATTTTCATCAGTTGATCATATAACAATCATTTCAGAGACATTGCAATGATGACAAAGTATATTGATGATTGGAATAGATAGTTTAATGTGGTCAAAACAGCCATGATTGCCACTTGTGACACACTGTTTTTTTTGTTTTTTTTTAAAGAGCATTAGGTCTTTCTTGTTACAGATATACCTGATATTATCCTTCCGTGCATCACAAATATCGCCCACAGTATGTCTTTACGTCACACAAAAGACCTCGGGTTATTAATGTTATTGGCTATTATTTATTTGCAAATGTACGTTTTGTTAATAACGATGGGGATACTGAATATACCCTATTCTATTAATGAGAAAATTGAATGAAGCAGAACTAAGATAAAAAATGTCCCCTTCCTCTTTTTTTTCTTTAAACATACACATATATGTTCTAGATTGTGCTAATTTTAGAGTCCAAGTTTGCTTTTTGGACTCAGAGGTTGTTGAACTTTCTTTCTGAAACAGACTCCTGATAGTGCTCAAGTTCTTCCTGGGTGTTTTGTCAAAAGTCACAATTTAAAGAAAATAGATAATATTTTTATGAAACAACATTAACATTTTTGCTTGTGTGTGTAATATATACTTTTTTACACAAATTTTTGGTTTTAGGACAGAAAGACTAAATCCGGGAATTGTCACAATGTTATAACATAAAGTCTTATTTTTATTTCAAGTTATAACTATTTTTCGAAACTACATAATTAGGGGCAAACGTTGCGATGACAACAATCGGTTCCGGTTCTGCTCAGAGCAGGGTGCATTTTTCTGCACCACACCGGCCGCCATGTTGTTGCGCTGGTGCCCATCCGAGCTGCGGTGCTCTTGTGACTCCTGCCCGGCCGGCCAGGCTCGCTCCGCCCCGGCTCCTCCCTCCCTCACGTGTCCTGAGTACGTGCGGGGCTGCTTCTTGTAATGGCGGCAGCGTACGTGGACTGAACCGAAGGAAACACGGGAAAAGATCCGCGTCTGTACGTCTATCCGTGGTTTTCTGATTCCGAGCAGCACCATGAGGTACGAACATCGTCTGTACTTTCATCTGAGGTTATTCTAGGAACCGAATCACGAGGAAGAAGAAAGAGAAATGTCCAGAATGAGGAAGATGCGGTAACAACAGGGGGAAGTAGTCAGATTACAGCTGCACGCTCTCTATTTTCCCGATCAGAGGAGGGAGAGTACCCGAATACAACCCGGAAAAAAAATACAGATTATTCAGCTGAAAAGAGGAAAAGTACCCAAGTGTCCACCTGAAGGTCTGACAAAAGTCACATATAAATGTGCTCAATGCAAGTCCCTTGTTTACGTGTGCTGCTTTGTATTTACCAGCAACTTCCTTTATTAGACAATACCTTTTTACGAAAGTAAAGCCCAGTATCAAAATAAAATATGTCAAACATTAATGGATAAGTATGCTGTAGTACAGACATATCAAAAACATTCATTGCAATACCACTAATGAAAAAAAGTGTTATTATGGATTCTCCTGCATTTGTTCTCCAGATGTCTCATAGAGGCCACGAACGTCCTCCTACACAGTTGTATATGTAAATGGTATCGTTTATGGCCATTTTTAGATAATTATCCTGCATGTGTCCTTTTTTTTTAAGATAAAATAAAAGAGTAGGAGTTAATTTAAAGTTCAAATGTGTAGTTTCTTCATATGGAACAGCTCATCAGCTGCTGGTCTCAGCCTCATCTCCTCTAAAAGATGTCTGTTTATGTTCCTGCAGGAATGTGAGTTGTTTGACCTCTGAGACCCGTGTGGTCTGGTCTAGACCTGAAATACTTGATTAAAAGTACTCAGTTACTCTTTTATAACAGTTAAACAGTCAACAGTGATGTGATGGGGGTGTCTGACCTCCTGTGATCATAGGAGGGAACTGATCACCCTATTATGAGTCCAGTTGGATGTTTCTAGACTTTTTTTTTTTCCTCGTGCCCCAGGCCTGATTATGATCACGGGACCCTGATTTAGTAAAGCTCCATGGTGATAGGGAGTTCAAACTCTTTAAGATGAACTTGTGAACATGTTTTAAACCCTAACTCTTTGAGAAGAAAACATGAGAAATCTGTGGACCTGAGGTTGAAGGTGAGTTGATAGAAATGGTCTGCAGCGGTCAGGGGGCTTATTTATAAAACTGTGTTTGGGATCCTTACTAAAAGTTCACTTGCACACAAAATCTGAAAAATATTGTGCTCAAAGGAAAAAAAAAAATCCTGATTTATAAAACTGTGCATATGCATACGTGCAAGCAGTTTCCTTTTCTAAATCACAGACCACCTGGACGTTTGCGTAGCGTCTTGCGTCTGTCTGTTCTCTGTGTGGAGCCAGAGCAGCGTGACACTAAGTTTGTCAGAACAATGTTTGTGTCTCAAATAACTTGTATCGTGGGACAAGTTAGTTGTGATTGTTTTCATAGTTTTACGGTTCATATAGACAAACCCATCTTCACCTAGAGCCCTTTTTGCAACGTGAAACTGAACATTGCTGTAAATTAACTTTAATACTGTTGTTCTTCCACACACTAAAGAAACTGGATGTGCTGACTGATACCTCAAATTTAACGTTTTATTTATTTATTTCGATTAGGTTAATGCACATTAACAAACACGTCAGCTTTAAGCATCAATGTTAGTATGCTGGAGTTAGCACAACAGCTAATTTTCATCCGCTGTCCGTAGTTATCAATCATATCAAAAACATACCTGTCGGTTCATTGCCGCTGGAAAGATACGGTTTTTGCCAGAAACCAGAGAGCGATCAACACACTCAGGAATGGAGTGGTTCCGGCGGATTGGTCTGTTTAGCCTTGGACCCAGTTCAGCACGTAGATCCAAGAGCAATGGCTATTAATCAGTGATCATCAGGGTCAGGAAGACTTTGTGGTCCCTAAAATTCTCTCCATCCAGATCCATGAATCCTCCAGGAGTCCCAACGCATTCATTGTCCATCCATTATGCAGCATTACGTATGAGTGTCTCCGATTTATTTATTCAGTGATGAGACTGATTGATTCGCACATTTTCACAATTAATGCACCAATCTGTGTTATCCATCACAATAGAATATAAATTGATTATGGAAGTATGATATTTGAACATGCTTCGCTGAGTGTTTATGGAACGATAACGCTGATCTACAAGTCTGGTATGAACTGAAGTTACATTTGCACACATTCTCCCGTCAAGTTTTATACGCGTGCGTGTGTATATATGTATAATAGATCCTGAACTTTGCGTGGAAAGTGACTTACACAATTTTCAGGCTGTGTTTTGTGAGTGCACAACGTTTATAAATGAGGCCCCAGGTTTGTTCTGGTTCATAGAAATGGTTTGTAGTCAGGTTTGGAGGTTTTCTGTGGGTGAACTCTGAAGAGGCTCACAGCAACTCTGTCTTCATTATCTTTGTTAATTATAGTCTGACTGGAATTTGGAGCATTGTTCAGCGTGTTCCAGCATGAATGTTTTGGTCCCAGTCTGAACTGGCAGAGAGGTAAAAGATGTCTGATGTCTATGTTGTTTTGTTCTTGTGACGATGCAGGCTTGTGATGTCACAACGCTGCTGTTTTTCTCAGAAACCGGCGGGGCTACCTTTGAACACTGGTCGTTATGGCAACGATCCTGCCAGAGGTCTGAGGTCATCTTATCTCTCAGAGAAAGTGTTTATCAGGAGCCGTCAGCTGACAGCCTGTTTACAGCTGATGTGAGCCACTCCTCCTCCTGGAGGCCCCGCCCATTGTCACCAGCTGCATCGGCAGGTGTCATAGTACCTCAGAGTCCTCCACAGTGGGGTCACAGTACCATTAAGGCACATCAGGGTTACTCCAGGGTACTTTGGGGGTACTTTAAGCTTCCCTTAAGATGGGGTACTGCAGAGTACGTTGCCAAACTTTAATATTACTTCTGGATAATATACATTGGAGTACTATGCTTCAAATTAGAGTAGCTTTAAAGTGTTTTTCAGTTGTTTTGGAGTAATAGAGTAGTTTAGAGTTCATGGTATCTTCAGGTACTTTGGTGTACCTGGGGTAAGTTTACGGTCCATAATGGTATTATGTTAACTTTAGCTTAACCTCAGAGAACTTTATTGGTACATCAGAATTATTTCAGAGTAGTCTGCAGTACTCATTAGCACTCTGCAGTACTTCTTAGTACTTTGCAGAAAATAATAGCACCTGTTAGTAATCTGTACTACTTGGTAGGGCTATTTAGTACTCTGCGGTACTTGTTGGTACTCTGCTTAGGTGTCTGTGGTCAGATGTGTCATTGAGGTTCTTTACTGGTTTGACTGGTTTAATCCCAGTGTTGGCCCGCTGGTGTCTGACCAACGCTAGAGGACAATGCAGCGGTGTGCACGGACAGCATGCACATGAGGTGATTCAGAGTGAACAAAGGATGCTCAGTGGCTGTTTGAATCAGCTTTATTGGTACAGATGAAGACAACATCTCATCTCCATAATTACAGACTGAGCTGGAGTCTATTTAAACCAGATTAATCTGCTAAAATCACAATAATCTGTTTAAATCACAATAATCCTGTAATTGTCCCTCAGAGGAGTTCTCCTGAATGTAGAACAGAAACACCTGACTGGTCTGACGGGTAAACATAACCTGAACTGCACTACTATGAAAGCTGGATTACATCAGCTGAACAGTTAAATCTGAGGGGTTGGCCTGGTCTGGTCTGGTCTGGTCTGGTGGCATTAAATCTGCTGGGAGGTTCAGTGAAAAGGGAAGAGGAAGTGAAAATGAAGAACTGAAGGAAGCTGAAGCCATGTTAACAATCAAAGTGATGTAAGTTTGTCTGCAGCTGTAGGTGGTTTTTAGGGTCAGCCAGCTGGTGGAGGATTTAAGCGGTTTTATTTTAACACCACATCACCTGGTCCGATCTGATCACAGCTTCATTCCTTTCTGAAGCTCTTATTCTGACAGTATCCTGCTCACTGTTTCCTGTGCAGGACGCCATCGTCAGAGGCGATGGCCAGTAGCGGGCTGAAGCAGTGCCAGCAGGCCCAGGATCAGCTGGAGAACGCCATCAATGGGGTGCTGAAGGCCGAGCAGCAGCTGAGGGAGAATGCCAGAGAGGTGAGCACCTTCATCCTCTTCATCAGCTTCTTGTACATGAGGACAGATACTGAGACATCTAGGTTCCCAGCTGACGGTCGTAGTTTCAGGAGCTGCAGGTTTTGGTACCTTTATATTCCCTGAAACTGAATGTCAGTCTTCAGTCCAATCAGATGGCTGGTTTGTATCTGAGTGAATAATGAGGCTGAAAATATCTGCAGCTGTGCTGACTTTAGAAGCAGAACCACAGCAGAACCACAGCTGTCTGAGCCCCTGATCCAGGATCAGTCCTCTATTTCTGGATCTAACCAATCGGAGTCCTCTTTGTCTAGAGACAAGACATCATCATCTTCATCATCTTCAGTCCTGACTCATTACTGCTGACTCACAGCATGTGTGTGTGTGTCTGTGGGCAAGATGAAAGGTGAGATGGCCGAGTCAGCATATAACATACTGGCAAGGGAGGGAGACCTGGGCGTGGTAGAGGGACTTTATAAGAGAGTAGAGAGAGGATAGACGGCCGCAGTAAACGGACTGTCTCAGGCTCTACTGGACCTTGAACCCCTGGACCTTGCTGGGCTCTGCCAGACCCTGCTGGACTTTACTGGGCTCCCCTGGACTCGTTAGCTGGCTTGTCCTGGATTCCAGAGCAGCTGCAGGTAAAGTTCAGCTCTATCTTAGAAACTCAGAGGACTGAGGAGATTTTAGTCCTGAATCCATTAAAAACAATACAGTTATATTTTCTCTATATAATACTGTATATATTTACAACAAAGTTGTCAGTGAGCCCTTCTGAGAAACCAAGATCATGACCCCAGAGTGCAGGTCAACACCTAACAGGGGCAAGAAAAAAAACTCCTTCTTGGGAAAAACCTTGAGCAGGACCCAGCTCAATTATAGGGTGACCCTCCTGGAGGGAGGAGGAGGGAGACAGGACAGGGAGAGAAGTACAAAAATATATAACATGGTACAAAATGTATATCTGGTATAAAAATATAAAGGTATGTGGTGGTTGGAAGGTCGAAATGCAGGGAGACAACGGTGGCATCCAGTCAACAGGTGCAGGTAAATGCCAGGATGGTCAAAGGTTTTGGAGGCAAGGGGGATCGCAACATCACCTGAAAAGAGAGAAGAGAGCAAGACTACGGAAGACAAACAACTTTGATTCCATCAAATGATTCAGGACATTCTGAGACTGAGATCAGACAGACGGGGTGAAGATGTTCAGTGGACTACAGGACTCCCTATAGCAGCATAACTAGGAGGTGGTCTAAGAGACTTCAGAGTTAAAAGGCTTTATCAACAAAAGGAATTTCTTAAGCCTAATCTTAAATGTAGAGAGGGAGTCTTCCTCCTGGACTGAGGTTGGGAGATTCCATAATAGAGGAGCCTGATAGCTAAAGGTTCTGCCACCCTTTCTAGACATACAGACTCCCGGACCAGGAAATGGAAGTGAGATTGTTCAGATATATTGGAGTTTTATCATTCAAAGTTTTGAATGTAAGATGTAATATTTTGAATTTGATTTGAAATTTAGCAGTCTTTAAACCAGTCCTGACATATGTGGTCCAAAGGTACGTTCAGAGCTGCTGAGCTGTGTGAGCCGCCAGCAGGAGGCGCTGCGCTGCAGGGAGGTGTGGCTGCTTAGTCAAATCGAGCTGCTGGAACAAGTGAAGACAGAGACGCTGCAGCAGCAGCTTCACCAGCTGCACCGGGTAACTGGGAACACTGGGGACGCTCACTGGTGGAACTGAAGACTCAACTCAGTATTTTATTTTTCTTGTGCCTGCTCAGGATCTGTATTGATGATTGGTTGGTTGTTGTATCTGCAGCTCAGAGGCCAATTCGACGTGATCTTCCAGCAGCTGCAGAGCTCCAACAGCAACAACGACTTGAACAACCAGCTGACCAGCTGCATGGAGAAGTAAGTTCAGTCCAGATCTGCTTCCGGTGTGGTCTCGCCTGTGACTGATGAAACGTTTGTTTTCTTTTGTACGTGCAGGCTGATGTCTCTGAGCCTCACACCAGAGGAAACACCTGAGATGAGTTTCCAGGCCGACACCCGCTCTCTTCGTCAGGCCATCACCTCATTTGGCAGCATCACTGCACAGGTAACGCATCTGCTGGTGGACGTGTCCTGCTCTCATGCTTCCTGAGCCCTCAGATCTCGTAGGTGTCCTGATGTTGAACAGGTGTTTGTGTCTGTTTACAGCTGGTGGAGGGCGTGTCCTGTCAGAGCTCCACCCTCCAGGCAGCTCAGGTACAGAGCTGTCCAGTCACAGCCAGTAAACAGGTGAGTTGGACGTTCTGCTCCCAGTTACGGGTCCTATTCTCGTTCTGATCCCAGGTCATCTCAGTACATCTTTGTTTTTCTGCAGGCCGAGGGAGCATCTCTGGGCGAATGGCTGCTGGGGACCAGTCCAGGACACACCAGCCATCCTACTGGTTACCAGTCCAGTAAGAACCCTCAGGATTGGCTGATGTGTCACAAAGATGGCAAGGTGGGTGCTCAGGTGAGGACCAAGTCACAGACTGAGTTACCCCGTGCATGAAAACATCCCTCGTTCTCAGAACTAGAATCAGAGGAGGGCTTTGGGTTGGTGGACTGAGATTAGTGATGAAAATGGAAAGAAGAGAATGAGAGAGGAAAAGCATCAAGGGGAGAAAAAAAAAAAACAACTTTTTGTTTATAAAACCAAGATTTCATGTAAAATTGTGAATTTTAATTTTTTCCCACAAATCTTTCTCGTAAAATGACCATCTCTAAAAATCTCTACTTTAAAAAAAAAAAAAAAAAAAGTCATAAAATGCATGTTGGAATTACACGTTTTTGTTTTGAAATCACACATTTTTGTTGTAAAATTGTAGTGGTTCTAAAATGATGTTATTTATTTTTATAGTTAAATATTGACTTTTTTAAATATTGCAACTTTTTGTTGTGGGGAAAAGAAATCACAAATTTGACAAAAATTAAGCTTTTATCATAAAGTTGCTCATTTTTGTTCTAAAAATTACAAATTTCTGTAAAACTGAGATGTTAACAAAATAGTTTGTCTTTAAACAAAGATTCTAATTTTTCAGAAGAATTTGACAAAAAATCTCAACTTTTTGAAAATCTGGTTTTACACATAAAACTACTGCTGTAAACCTGAAGCTCAGCTCAGTTATTTGGGTTGATGATGTCAGACGTCACCTATGAGAAATATTCTGGTAGCTTCATGATCATCTGTAGTTCTTCAGCCCCGTCTGTGGAGGACTACGTTGCTGTGATAAGTCGTGACATGGACAGGTTCACTAACTTTCTTTGTCTATCCCAGACTTCCTGCCCCCTCTTGGCCTCGGTGGACTTCCTGCAGGCCTGGGGTCAGCTGCGGGACCTGGAGGCGTGGCTCCTCCAGGACAAAAACCTGGTGAGCAGAGAGAGGACCGTCAGCAGCTGCAGCTCTGCCTTCTCCATCGAGAAAATTGACGAGTCTGAATTGGCCTCTGACGAGGAGGAGGAGGGAGACCTGGAGGAGTGGCTCATCACCCCTCCCACCGCTGCCATGGAGACCTTGACAGATGGCGAGCGTTGGAGAAGACTGCTGAAACCGTTTGAGGACAGTTGGTCGTCCAGCGACTGGCTTGTGGAGTCTCGGCGCTCTGACTGCTCCTCCTGCTGCCAGACCACCTCCATCGCCATGGAGATAGAGAACCTGGGCCAGCTCAAGTGCCTGAAGACCCCACCTGCCTCAACCCCAGCTTCACCCACTGCGCCCACGCCCACTAGCGCCCTGGAGGTGTGGCTGCAGCAGACGGTGCCTGGACCCCAGACCTGCCGCGCCAACGAACCGTGCTCCACCTTCGGAGACTGCGTCTGCGATGAAAACTGTGGGAAGGAGGCGCTGAGCCGCTGGCTACTGCAGCAAGAGGGACGGGACAAGAACGGTGTCCTGCTGGACAAGAATGCCACGCCCACCAGCAAGAACACAACGACCACGCCGTTCCACACACAGCAGGAGCAGAAGGTAAGCACAAAGGTCCAAAGTACCACTTCAGTGGAAGAGTAGTGGTCTGTGGACCTGACCCTGAGGAACCTCAAGTAGAACTAGAACCTCCATAACGGATCCTAAAACAGGAACAGGCCAATTCCTGAACCCGTCCAGGTTCAGACCAGAACCGGATAATCCTGGTCAGTAATTTGATATGTAAGAAAAATAAACCTTTGAGGGTCAGAGATGGTCCAGAGGTCTTTGGAGCTCTCAAAAGTTCTGATTCTGAGCTGTTAAGTGCTTCAAAACTAGACCAGAACATCTTTAGAACATATTTATCTGAACTACGGTGGAGAGTTCTGACAGGTCTGAGTCTGGTTTCATTGCAGGTTCAGGCCATCCTGGAGGCCTGGCTCCACCCCAGCACCCCGTCCTCCCCCCTCTCTGGTTGGATGACTCCTCAGGAGCCAAGTAGCAAGAGACCCGTCAGCTCTCAGTCTCCATTCCAGCGCCCCCTGAATCCAGACCTGTGGGTTCTTCCCCAGAAGACTCCTGCTGCTGGAGATGAGGAAGACAAGTGGCTGCTGAAGAAGAGGAGCCAGGCTCAGGTAACTATGGAGACCTGGTTCTGATGTGTCCTGCTCTTGTGGTCCAGTTTCTGTTGTTAATGCTTTCCTTCCTGTCCAGGAGCGCCTGGCGCTGCCCTCCGTCTGCGACCTGTTCTCCTGCATGAAGATGGGTGGAGACAAAGACAAGTGGCTCCACAGAGGAGCTGTCCAGGTGAGTCACCTAATGCGTACCTGGACCTCAGAATCTACTGTAGAGATCCACCACCTCCATCTGAGGAGGTCATCATAAGTTCCATCCACTGGTTTCTATAGAAACGTAGACGTTCCAGTTCAGATCATCTGTATAATATCATTATTATTATTGATTATATCTGATAATAATCACTGATGCTGTCACCACATGGTGGCACTGTGAAGCTCACTTGCAGCTTCTAGAGGTGGACATCTGCACCTGTGTCCTCTTAATCACCCACCTCTGACTTCTGACCTCTGCTTTGTCTCCTCCAGATGTGACCATTACCACACCACTTCTTCTTCTTCTCTTCTGGAAGTCACTTTATCGCTGACAATTGCACATAATCACATTAATCTCTAGCCGCCTCCTTCTTCCTGTGACATCACCACCATGAGGCACCGCCCACCTCTCGGCCATAAAATAGATCTGGAGGCGGAGTCAGATTTGACCTGCAGATGAATGGATCCTGATGTGATCAGTCTGGCAATCAATACTTGATTCCTCTGTTAGCAGTAAATGTAGTGGATCTGCTTCAGAGTCACATTGATGATGCAGTTAGGATGGGGTGGAGCCAGTAGAATGTGGGCAGAGTCAGCAATGTGGGCGGGTTTGTTTTATATTAGTTTTATTTGAATTAATGAGCTGATTATTCCTGCTGACATCACAGAGCCCTGCTTCCTGTCCAGACTGCCACTGTCACACCTGTCAGGTGTTTACAGCTCTAACTCTGCCCCCTCACCTGGATGGGGTTCCTTTCAAGGATGAAAACACCTGAGAGGATGAGCTCAAGTTTCCCAGAATGCCTTGTGAGCAAGCAGTGTGCAGTCCGGTCATATGACTCTGTGGTCAGCAGGGATTGGTGCTTTTATTGCCTCGGGGGGTGGGGCTTAAACTTCAAGAGCTGTGATTCTCAACAGTAATAAAACATGATAAACTATCCTGGCTGTGATGTCATCTGTGAGTGTTAACTCATCTGTCACATCATCTCTGGGTCTATGATGTTTTTTTGTTGTTTTTTTTGAACCATTCTTTGCATGGAAAGTGGTGTACGCTGTCAGGACCAGTTTTCTGCATAGCAACGTCTGTAAATGAGGTTCATCTGGCTCTGATCAGATGTTTTTCATCTTTGGTGTCTATTGATCTCCAGATATGTGACGACATGTCTGGTTTCATAATCAGGTCAAGGTTCTAAAAAATCATGATGAGCAGAAACACCTCAGTGATTCTTTATGGATCAGAAACTCTGAAACCACAGAAAGACCAGATTAAAGATAAAACCATCAATGAAATCCAGGAACAGTGAGGGGAGACCCAGAACCTCTTTTTGAAGTTTTTTTTTGTTTGCTTTTCTCTATGAAGTGAGTAGTAATGGTGGTTGACTGTGCTCAGAAAAGCTTGACAGTGCTGATGCTGCATGGATTTGTCTCAGAGAAATCAAGATTCTTAAACTATTCCTCTAAATCCAAAGATTCAGCTCATCAAGACCTGAAATACAGAAACCAGAGTCGATAATCGGGGGAAGGATCAAGATCAGAACGAGCAAACCATCCAGGTTTTCCGGAGGTCACCACAACCAGCAGGCTGGAGTGTTCATGTAGTGTTGACATGATCTGGCAGTGTGAAGGTTGCTGAGCTGCTAAAGCAGAGAACAGCAAGTAGAGAGGACGGAGAGCAGATGAAACAGGATCACGACAGAAGAAACTACAGGAGCACAGCAGTATTCCCTGAAGAAAATGGTCTTTTATTTCCACCCAAAAGCATTAGGAACAAAGAACATTCTAGTTTATGTCAAACATGAAGACACATTTAGCAAATTTGTTCTTTTCCTTTCAGCTGTTCCCTTCAGGGGTAGCTACAGCGAATCATCCACCTCCATCCAACCCTATCCTCTGCATTTTCTTCCTTTCGTGTCCTCTACATCCATAAATCTCTGGTCTTCCTCTAGACCTCCTGTCTGGCAGTTCCACCTTCATCATCCTACAGATATATTCACTATCCCTCCTCTGTACATGTCCAAACCATCTCAGTTTGTCCTCTCTGTACATCTGATAGTCTCATTTCTAATTCTATCCATCCTGGTCACTCCCAAAGAAAACCTCAACATTTAAACCTCTGCTGCCTCCAAGTCTGCCTCCTGTCTTTTCCTCAGCTCTCGAAACCAAACATCTCTGGTCTCACTTCCGTCTTCTACACCTCTCCTTTCATTATGATCATACTGTTTTATCATAATAAAATAAAATTAATAACATAATAAATAAAAGTTATCAGGATTTTGATCTCAATATGATTTTTAATCTCAATATGAATAAAGTCATGATTTGAGGGGAAACAGTTTTACGTGTGTGTGTTGAAGCTTCAGGACATGGAGATTCTGATTCTGTTCTGGTTTCAGATATGGGAAACATCATGTTTCAGCTTAATTTATCAAAAACTAGATAATAAAGATAATTTAATGCAGGTTTGTGGTCTTTGTAAAACGTATTTACAAAAACAGCTGATAAAACAGCTGAACACTGATAAACCAAGGCCACCAGAGTGACTGATAGGCAGCTGTGATGTCACTGACAGCATTGATGTTTCAGTCACAATAGAATGTCACTTATTGTCACTATACACATGTACAATGAGATTAAAAGCAATTCTTTATTCATTGCAAACATGTAGATATAAAACAACATACAAGTAGTGCAGATATATACAATATAAAACTACTTGTGCAAAAAAACGGGGGAGTAAGGTGCACAAGGCACTATTATACATTTACAGAAAAAAGGAAATAAAATTTAAGAAAAGAAAAGTAAATATGTTTTTTTATATTCAGTGTGAGGTTTTGCAGTATTATACATATATTGCAGAGTAAATGGATTTCTCAGTATTTTCAAAGTTATTAAATATTATATGTTGCACAGTACATGGGTAGAAGAAGTCCAGGGGTTGAGGGAGTTAGGCGGAGAAATCAGTGCATATGTGAGGTTCAGAGAGGTTATGGCTTTTGGGAAGAAGCTGTTCTTCAGTCTGTTGGTCTTTGTTCTGATGCACCTGTAGCGCCTCCCTGAGGGCAACAGGTCAAACAGATCAAAGCCAGGGTGGGAGCTGTCCTTGGTGATGCTCTTTGCTCTGCTGAGGCAGCGGGAGGTGTAAATGTCCATCAGGGAGGGGAGCCAATGATCCTCTGCACTGTCTTTACTACACTCTGCAGCCTCTCCCTGTGTGCCTTGGTGCAGCTGCCGTACAGCTACAGTAGGTCAGCAATGTCTCGATGAATGAGCAGTAGAAGGTCAGCAGCAGATTTGAGTCCAGGCCATGCTTCCTGAGGACTCTTGGGAAATGTAGCCACTGCTGACCCTTCTTGATGACCGCTATGATGTTGTGTGTCAAGGAGGTGTCAGCAGAGATGAGGACGCCAAGAAACCGGAAGGTGTGGACCCTCTCCACACAGTTGCCATTGATGTAGAGGGGGGCTAGGTCACTGCTGCGCTTCCTGAAGTCGACAAAGAGCTCCTTTTCTTGGTTTTCTTGGTGTTCAGAGCCAGGTTGTTCTCTGAACACCAGGCTGCCGGCTTCAGGACCTCCTCTCTAAAGGCTACCTCATCTTGCTTTGAGAGTCAAACCACTGTGGTGATGTCAGCAAACTTGTCGATGAGGTTGTTGCTGTGGGCTGGACTGCAGTTGTAGGTATAGAGACAGTACAGGAGGGACCCTGTGGGGAGCCACTGCTATTTAATGAAGTAAGATGGCACCCCCTGCTGGTGTCTGAGTGGATCTGACAGCAGAGATGAAGCAGAAGCATCTGGAACCATCCATCCATCCATTATCTATACCCGCTATTTCCTGTGCAGGGTCGCGGAGGTCTGCTGGAGCCTATCCCAGCTTACTTCGGGTGAAAGACAGGGTCCACCCTGGACAGGTCGCCAGTCCATCGCAGGGAGCATCTGGAACATTTATGAATAAATTCAGTTTTAATATTTATCAATAAAATATGTTTTAATATTTATCAGTAAAGCATATATTTAATCAATAGTATTTTAATAATTAATAAAATGTAATTGGTATTTATTAAAGAAATATTTTATATAATAACTGTTGAACAGATTTTCTGTAGGAACTATTTAGGTGTTTAGTGGACACATCTGAAGCCCCTACTATCCTAGACTGATTCAGTCTCTACTCTGATCTGGACCCCCTACAGTCCTGGAACCAATGACTGTATATAACTACGGACAAACAAGAAGTGATGTCACCCACTGGTTTCTAAAGGGAGCTTTTGAAGCCTAGGAGACAGGGCACAGCTGTGAAAGCCAACAGCAGAGCCAATGGTTAGCTTTCATTCAAACACAGCAAATGAATCCAGGCATACGATTGGTCAGTTTAATTGCTTAATAAAAATTTATCTGACGTGGTGAATAGAAATTCACCCCCTCTGTACAGTTATCCTGGATATAACATCTAATTACAGAGACCAAAACCGATTTTTGTACCAGGCTGTAAATATGTTTCATTCTACAGCAGAAAGGGTCAGTGAGGATTTATTCTATTTGAACCAGCACCTAGTGGTCAGTAGAGGAACTGGAACAAAACCGACTTCCTGAAATGGCTTCAACCCAAAAGTGGGATGGTTGCAGTTTGCCTGAAACCCACTACAGTGCTGGAACCTCCACTGTCACAGTTTCTGACAACTCATCAAACTAGTCTCAGTTAGCTCTGTGGTCACAGATTGGGATTCGAATCCTAGCCTAGAATCTGAGACTGGAATTGGGATTAGAATGTGATCCTAAAACCTGAGACTAGAACCTCGGATTAGAACTTGGGCCTAGAACCTGGGATGAGAATTTGAATCCAGAACCTGGGACTAGAACCTGAACCTAGAGCCGGGGATTAGAAAGTAATCCTAGAACCTGAAACTAACTCCTGGAATTAGATCTCAGGCCTAGAATTTGGGATGAGAACCTGATTCCAGAACCTGGGATTAGAACCTGATCCTAGAACTGGGGATTAGAACTGTTCAGCTTGCTGTGTGCTCAAGGTTCATGTGATTGTCTTTATTTAAATAAATAAATAATAAAATAGAATAATAATTATTGTTGTTATCATTATAAAGTAGATGTTTTTGTCTCCACTTCTAATGGTTTTGTGTTCTTGAAGAATGGCTTTGATTTGCTAATGACATAAGAAAATTGATCTGTTAGAACTCTCATCACCATCATCTTGCAGGTCCTTCTTGAGAAAGAGATTGTAGATCTCAACGAGGTTTTTATCTGGTTAAATAAAGGTTATTATCAGTTGAATTTTACGCCGAATTATCAGTCTTTGGATATCATAAATATGCGTGTTATTTATTTTTAGTTTTATTACAATTAACACATTTCTAAATGTAATCCTGATACAAAGGAGGTTATGTTGTACTGAAAACGTGATGTCACTGATGGGTGAATACTTGGAACCGAAAAAACAAAATAGCGGAAGAGAGTTTCAGGCTCGTTAAATTCGTTAAAAATTATCCGAAGCTTCACGACACCTTTTAACAGTTTGCGTGTTTCATCTTTCACTCCTCTAGCCAATCAGACACAGGCTGCGCAGGAGCTCAGCCAATCAGAGATAGGAGGCGGGTCCGGGCCGCCTGCCGCCGCTGTGCCGCAGAGACTTGCCGCTTCTGGCCGCTTCACGCGCAGCCGCGTCGTAGGCCGTTGGGCTGCTGCCGCTCTCCACCGGGGATGTGACGGAGGTACGATACAGACCACCGACTTAGAACCTTGTCCAGGACCGAACTGGGTGGAACGGGACCGTTAAACCGTGAGTATACACCTCCAAAACGGAACAACGAGTAGAAGCGTGAAAGGCGTCAGGGCGGCGGCGCGGTGCGGAGGCGGCGGACGTCGTTGTTGATGTCCGGTTTAAACGGCGTTGACAGCCTCTATCCAGCTGCAGCCTCAGCGGCAGTACCAGTGGCGTCATCCGACCGGAAATGAACGCGAACACAGGCTGATCCGAGGGCAGAGTCCGGTACCGGTTGATACAGCAAACGCGGCGACGCAGCGTTGGCGGAGCTGAATGTTTACCGCTCCGGTTCTCTCCCTTCATCTCCCGACCAGCCACCACCTCCTCCTCTTCTCATCCTTCTTCTCTTCCGTCTCCAGGATTTTTAGGGGGCTGTCCAGTAAACCTTTTAAGATGATTAGCATCAATCAGTTTAACAGACAGTGTTCCATTCCAGGACACACCACCTTCATAGATCTAGAGGAACATATCTGCTGTAGATTGACAACTGAAACAAAACTGTCGCAGCAGATGATTTCATTGGAGATGCTGCTCTCTAGTCGGGCCTAGCAGTACCTCAGATGAACAGTAACCAACCAGTTAGCTGGCTAACCAACTAACCTAGATCACTAGCTGAACCTAGCTTGATCTCTGTATCTTGCAAGCTAACCAACTAACCAGCAGGCTCACTAGCTGTATCTAACAAACTAATTAGCAAGATCACTAACTGTATCTAACCACCTAACCAGCTGGATCACTGTATTTAGCTAGCTAACGACTAGCAAGCTAAATCAGTGGCTGTATTTAGCTTGCTAACCAAATAGCCAACTTGATCACTAGCTGGATTTAGCTTGCTAACCAAATAGCCAACTTGATCACTAGCTGGATTTAGCTAGCTAACAACTAGCCAGCTGGATCACTAGTTGGATTTATTTAGCTAACAAAATAACCATCTAGATCACTAGCTTGATCTAGCCAACTACCAGCTGGATCACTAGCTGTATCTAGCTACCTAAGCAACCAACCAGCGAGATCACTAGCTGTGTCTAACCAACTAACCAGCTGGCTCACTAGCTGTATCCAGCCATCTAACCAGCTAGATCACTAGCATATCTAGCCATCTAAACAACTGACAAGCTAGATCACTAACCGTATCTAGTCAGCTAATCGAATAACCAGCTGGCTCACTAGCTGTATCTAGCCAACTAACCAGCCAGATCACTAGCTGTGTCTAGCCAGCTAACCAACTAACCAGCAAGATCACTGGCTGTATCCAGTCAGCTAATCAGCTAGATCATTAGCTGTATTTATTTAGCTAACCAACTGACCAGCTACATAACTAGCTGTATCTAACCAACTAACTAGCTGGCTCATTAGCTGTATCTAGCCAGCTGACCAACTAACCAGCAGAATCACTAACTGTATCTAGCTTGCCTACCAACTGACCAGCTAGAGCTGTATCTAGTCAGCTAACCAACTAACCTCTCAAATTACTAGCAGTATTTAGTCAACTAACAATCTAATCAGCTACATTAAGAGCTGTATTCAGCCAGCTAACCGCCAAACTAGTTAGATCACTCACTGTATCTAGCCAGCTTTATGATGGAGTCTGCTAGCCTGGTCCTCACCAGACTAGTAATTCCATTTCATTTCATTTCACTTCACTACATAGTCTGGGAACGCTAAGCTATTTTCGGTTTAGTCCAGCACAAAAAAAAAACTGATCGATCAAGGGTGTGGGGGCGAGAGCCACGATGTGGTCGCTGTGCTGAGTTAGAAATTGTAGTTCAGTTTTGTCCTATGAAAATTACAATGGCAGCAGACACAGATGCACAGAAGGCCATTCGCTCTGTCAGATCTTCGGTATCAGCTACTTAAAGCCACAACAAGATGAATGTTTGGTTAATTTTATGAATAGAATGATGATATAGATAGAATGATGTAATAACCCTGGATTGAATATTTTCTGGTATGGAGGACTGTGTTTATTCCGGAAGTACAAAACAGCTGTGCTAGTGCATACATATGTAATTGCCAAATGTCAGTGACTGATTTATGGGTAGACTAATAATTTTAAGCTTCACCAGGAAGTAAATGTTTGAACATCGAGAATGGCCAGTCTCTTTGCATGAATGAAATGAAGTGCAAAGTCTGGTGAGGATCAGGCTAGAGATTGTCTGTGTTGCTGCAGAACAGCTGCAGACGCAGCTTCCTGTCCTGTAGTGACATCACAACCTGTGCCTCGTGTAACTGTGTTACAGAGAGCAGCCAGTAAGAAAATTGAAAGCTGTGATTTTATGACAAAAACTCATGATTTTATGTCTGAAATTGATGATTTAGTGAAATTTGGGTCGTTGAGATGAGATAGATATGATGAGATAATATGAGATAATAATGAGATAATATTCTGATAACGCATCAGAAAGACCCTGGAACCAGTCAATCCTTACGAACTGGGCAGTAGAGAAACTGTTGTTTTCTACACTTGATGTTGATGACAATGGATAATTAATGGATGGATGATGGATAAAAGTATCATTGATGATGGATGGATGTGTCATTGAGGATGGATGCTGAATGGATGATGGCTGCATGATGGATGGATGTATCTATCATTGATGGTGGATGGATGGCTAGATGGATAGATGATGGATTGATGGATGCATCATTGATGGATGGATGATTGCTGCATGATGGATGGATGGAAGCATGAATGCATGATGGATGGATGGATGGATGGATGCATGATGGATGGATGGATGGATGCATCATAGATGGATGATGGACGCTCATTGATGGATGTATTGATATTAACAATATTGACACCAGGAATCTGTCAGCCTCATTCCACAAGCAGGACGTTGCTTCATTCACCAAAATAATGTTTTTAGAATGTAGAACACATTCAAAATTAGTTCATTTAAAGTGTATTTTAATATTTTGTCAGTATTCAGATTTATTTACTCTTTTTGTTCCATGTTTTTTTTTTTTTGGATTAATTCTGATAATTTTTTTTGTAGTAAAAATATTTTTTCAAACACAATTTAAATCAGTGTTTTTCTAGATTTTTGTTTTAGGTTTTGTGGCATTTGGTGTCTGGCGTTTCTTTTACTTTATATATATATTTTTTAAATATATTTTATAAATAAAATTAAAAATACATAGACATCAGAGTCATAGCGGAAGACTGAACCTCCTTGCAACGATCCTTAATTACTCTTTGTTTTTAAGAGGAATTATTTTTGATGTCTGTAGCTGTTCATTTTACTACACAT
Organism: Arrhamphus sclerolepis; assembly: GCA_037176975.1. NCBI lineage: Eukaryota > Metazoa > Chordata > Actinopteri > Beloniformes > Hemiramphidae > Arrhamphus > Arrhamphus sclerolepis. The sequence continues at coordinate 11 of JBAMYA010043804.1, read as the reverse complement.
GTATCTGTTAC
>JBAMYA010043803.1:0-13015 GCA_037176975.1 Arrhamphus sclerolepis | reverse complement strand
ATATAAAAAACTTATAGTTTATTTAAAAGGGACAGTACACATTAATGAACATTTCTGTAAATGTGTCAGAAGTAGCTACAAAGCTAGTTTTCAACTGTTGCCCCTGGGCCAGATGCATAGAGCCAACAACAAATATTTAAAGTTCATACATTTAAAAGGTAAATACCAGCTATAAAGTAATGAAAGTTCCTTTTGATAATCCAAAATACCAAAATTACATGTATTCAATCAGCTATAACCTGCAGGAGTCTAAAGTTTTATAAAAATCACTCTAAAATGTCTCTGTCACATGCTTAAACATTTTTAAGGCCACGTAAAAAAAGAAAATCTAAAACAAAATCCTTCTAAAACCCAAGGGTTTTCTATAAACCCATAAATTGTCCACTGAAATCTTTTATCTCAACTTCTGAAGAAACTAAAAACAATAAATAATTATGGAAAACCACCAACTTTCTTCTCAGACATAGAAATATTTTAGTCTGAGTGAGTCTTAAAAACATTCATGCAGCATGAGTTGTTCCTGGTTTGACTGGTAAAAGTCCAAATATGGGACATCAGGTCTCAATGGGTCTAACGTACAGGATTCATGATACTTGGTTACTGAATATGTAACCAACATCCAACTTCATTTTGTTTTCTAGAAAGTGGCCAAATTTGTAAAATCTTTATTGATTAGAAAAAAAAAAGCATTTTTTTTAAAGGTTACTATAAGTGATGGGATTTGTGGTACATTTGTGTTCAAAATAACAGCAGAGTGTGCAAAGCTTATATTAGCTTTTATTTTCAAACACACAAATGCATTGGGAATAACTGCACATTCTCTTACAAAATAAAACATGAGGGAAAAAAATCATCAAATTTGTTGCTGTTTACAGAAAGTGAAGAAGGAGGAACATTAAGCTGTTTAAAATAAAACAAACAAAAAACAGCATTGTGTCATCTAGTTAGTGAGGTAATTTGTTCTGTATAAAAACAGGTGACCTTCATTTAAGGACGAAGTCAACAAATGTTGTTCATGCTGTTTATCGTGTATTTCTCTCTGATAATCATCTGATTGACATTGATCAGAAGAACAGTGTACTTCGATAAAGTAGTGCAGAAAATGAGGCTACTCAGATAAAATCATCTCAAATGCTTTAAAATGTGGACTAAAAACAGAAATACAAAAAGAAATACGAAACTACCAATCAAATGGATGGAAGAATAGACAAAATGGCAGAGACTCAAAGAGGATCGCAAGTTACCTGTCAGTACTGGAACGATTAGAAGATATCAGCAACAAGCCTCCACAAAGTCCCAATATTGGAAAAAAACAAAACAAAACAAAACAAAACAAAAAACACTGAAGATAAGAACACACTGACTTTCCAGAAGAGCAGGAAGGACATTTTGTGGACTGATGACAGTAAGATTATTCTCTTTCAGTGTAGGGCCACAGACAGTTTATCAGACCATAAATAGTGTCTGGTCTTTTTTTTTTTTTTTTTATCACATACCAGGAATCATGGATCCGCTTGAATATTTCAAAGTACTTGATGTGGAAATGCCCCTGAAATGTGTGTTTCAGCATGACATCGACCCCAAACACACCAGTAAGCAGCAGCATCTTGGTTCCAGACCAACCAGATAAATGTTTCAGTTTGAAAAGAAAAATGCAGCCTAATATTCCCTTTTCTTCACTTTCTGTAAATGGTAAACAGCAACAAATTTGATAACTTTTTCTTCATATTTTGATTTATAACAAAACGTCCTCCTGTGTTCCCAGTTTATTTGTACGTTTGAAAATAAAAGCTATTGTAAGCATTTTGAGGATGTAAAAACACACTGGTATTATTCTGAATGCAACTGCACATGCTCAAATAAGGTCTGGCAAGGTGTGTTTGCGTGCACTGAAGTTCTTTTTCACTTACATTAGCACTCAGCTGTGTTGTGAGGGCGGAAACCTTTTCCTGGGAGGCATCCAGCTCCCGACGCAGCTTACGGATCTGCAGATGCAAAAAAAAGAGAAAAAAAAAAGGAAGAGCACAACATCAAAAACAGCCAAGACAAAAGCATGTTAGCCTGCTCCACACACGCAACAAAAAAACAAAACAAAAGTGAGAAACAAATGAGGGAGGCTCCCAGATTTGTGCTCAGATATGTTCAGGTTAAGAGATGAAACACAGCAAAAGCATAAAAGAGCACACACAGGTGTACCCAGGTGTTCAGAGCGGAACAAGAGCCTGTTACACGGTCAGACACTAAATGGTTACACACGTAACTGGATACAACTGTGAAAACATCCCCATGTTTCAACAAGTCTGGCATCTATATAGAAAATTAAAGAGGTGCTGTGGGCGGGTTGATGCTTACCTCCGACTGAGACTTCTCCTCGTTCTGTAAATCAAACAGCAGAAGAGAAAAATCATTAGATGACAGACTCAATGGATTCTGAAACACACTAATGAAAAAGGAAGAGTTGCTCAACCTGCCGGGGGTCAGACTGCACATGTCCAGACTCCTTTAAATTTCTTAGCTCCGTGGAGATGAGCTTTATAGAAGGTGGAGGATATTGTCTGGTGTAATATGTCTGGGAAGCAGAGCTGTCCTCCTGGAGGCATTTAACTCTGTGTGAGTGTGCGTGTGTGTGTGTGTGTGGGTGTCCTATAGGGTCATGGAACAATGGTAGGGAAAGACAGGGAAGCAAATACACTTACGGCATAAAGAGAGCAAAGGAGGAAAGACAAAACAAAACAAACAAACGTTTGCACGAACACAACACACCCTGTTGCTTTTTCCTAGTTCCACATGCAACACCCACATCTACATGTAAACATGCTGCTCAGGGCACCGCAGCCTCGTCTGGAAATGTTTTCCTGAACCCAGCTTTACTGTTTTAACTGAGAGGTCAGCTGATTGTCATATTTACAGATTTACAAGCTATTTCAATTAGAATTACTACACACTCTTTTCATATTTCATACTTTGAAATCACCAGGTGCTTGAAAAACATCTCAATGTATAATCTCCTGAATGTTAAAATAACTTTGAAAAGACCCTACCCTTTAAATTTTCCCGTAAAGGACTTGAATACATTGCGGCTGAACAGCTGACATTGTTTTGTTTTTTTTCTCATGTGGCTCCACCTATCAGCCACCTAGCAATGAAACAGGTTTTGGCAACCTGCTCATGTTAACTGTGTGGTTTACAAAGTGGCATCTGTCCACACATCTATCTACACACCCAAACAGAGCTGTCACAGACACAACTGAAATCCTAGAAACACAAACACAGTTATCTGTTCTGGAGATGCCGCCAAAACCCAGAGATCTGGCGATGATATAAAAACCTGGATCAGCTGTTAATTAAGTCAAGTAGCATGTTTAGATGATGTTCTTTCTTAAGAAAATACAACCAATGAGCAGTAATAATTAAACAGATTATGTGTGCTGATGTGAAATTAAAAAAAAAGAAAAGATAAACATCTGATTCCTGTAATATACATACAGCTCTAAGAGAGCACAAAGAGCAGAACAACAAACTCCAACATCCTGCAGGGCTGCTGCTTCTCATTCCTACCGTTTGATGCCAGGATTTGACAGTTCCCGTCAGGGATAAAGTTGCCATCATTTTGCCTCCACTCTCCTTCCTGCTCTGACTCCTAGACTGTGACCGTCCAGCTCAGTGCAACAGACGGTGTTTGGAGTTTCTCTGCTACACCTGCCCAGGTGAGCAAACCAGCCCCGGAGGGAGGAGGAGCTTCACTGTGAAGCACTAAGCTCTGATTAGCTGAACTGCATCTGTGTGGGCTGTGTCCCGTTCATCTGCATGAACTTCTGTCCACACAGCAAGTGTGAGTCAGATATCCGGATGGATCAAAAGGAAAATTTACCTTCAGCTTTCCGTAGAATCTCTAATAGATCTATTTTTAAAATTATGAGAGAGCTGGAGACACATATATCTGTAATTATGAGGCTATAAATTCAATGACGACCCTGACTGGACATTAAAGACTTGAAAACATTGTAGTGAGGTTTTATAGCTAAATAGTGAACTTCTCCTACAAGTGGATGAAAGGAAAATGTGACTAAATGTATTTAATTATTCCATTATTGCAGTATTCACAAGGAACCAGCATAATAACCATCTTACACTAACTTTTGGTGGTTTTCAAACTCACCGTGGAATAAATGGAGGAAGTACTGGAGACCAGAGACAGGGATGATCCATGAACTGAGGAGATAAAAACCACAAGTCAGTGTGGGGATTAGAAAGTACATCTGTACACACATTAGCGTGATCATAAACAGACCTCCCACAGTCTCTGCTTGCAAACCCTGCCCACCCAGTGTTCCCAGTTCGCCTCTGCCTGTACTATCCACAAAACGACTGCAGCTCTGTGGTCATAAAGATAAAACCCGTATGCTATACAGTCCAACTTTGGTGCAACTAATGACAGCATGAGTTATTCCACTAATGACTCAGTCTCTAATCGCACATCAGACGCAACGAAACAACAGCAGCACTGTTTCCTGCCTGCAAGCAGATTAGGAAGGATCAATGGTGTGATGTCATCAACCACGCAGAGAGATCAGACCGTTCGCAAAAGAATCATTTGTCCGTGTATTTCCCTCATGTGGAAGAACAGTAAGGTTTTTTTGTTTATTACAGAGGACTCACTTTTATCTGTGGTTGGTCTAGACAGTAAGGGGTGCAGCGGCCCACATGAAAGGAGCATGTTTGATTTCTCAGCTGAGTCATGCATGATCTTTTCAAGTGTACTAATAGCCATAATAACAAGACCCTGCACCTATTTTGATAATCAAACAATCATACCAAACCAATTCCAGTGTCTAAGATATGATGATTGTCATTTTTATTGATTATTCAGGTTTTACACTGTCAAGTATAAAAAAAAGAAAGAAAGAAAAAGGCTGTTTTTACCTTGTCCTACTAATTCACAGACTTACTGCTCAGAAAACATTTACAAAAACAGTAAAAGACTGCAAACTCTCACAAATTCAATGTATTCACATTGCAGGAGCATAAATTCTTGGGTCTGGGTGTGAGTGGATGAGGTGACAGTGCTCAGTGGTGTCGCAGTCAGTAACGGCACCTCAAACAAAGTGTTGGATGGATGATGTGACTTTTGTCCCACCAGTAAAATAATGTCTCCTCGGTAACTTTATACTTAGGAAACATACACGCGTACACAGAAACCGCAATCCAATGCACACGCAGACAAAGAGGGAGCGAGTGAGGGAGAGAGAAAGTGTTGTTTGAGCTTTCTTGAATGTCACCACGTCTCACTCAAGCTGATCAGTGATCCCTGTAATTATCTCCTTCTCTGAAAGGGAAGACACACTCACTGAACTGGGAAAAATGTAGTGAGGCAGGTGTGCTGAAGGGGCTGAGTAATAATAATAATAACAAGTTTTCACCTGTGTCATTACACATCAGGTGTGTGTAGTAATAGAAAGGTTGTGCAGAAGCTCAGCAAGGACTTGCTTGAGAGATTTTTCTGTTCAAGAAATGAACAGAAAAATCTCATGTCTACAATGACGTCTATCTTCATGGTTTAGACAGCAAAAACCATCATGTGAATGATTAAATTAGACACACTCATTGGGTTGTAATTGATGTTCTTCGATGTATATAAGCTTGGAATCATCCTAAAATTTCTAAACTTTGCGGTATCCATGATAGCATCAGGAACTTTTACAAGCATTTCATAAGTTTTATTGACAAACATGAGATTTATTCAATTTCCAATGACCCTCTTTCTTTGACAAAACTTCTGCACTTTACTCCGACATGCTGGAAGTCTTGACGGAGATGCACAGCTGATGGACGTTACTATTCACTGTATTAGTGCCCTGAGTTGATCAAAAACATCTCAAACATTTTCTCAAGCCTTTTTCTTCCGATTTCCCCGATTTCCCGAACAGCTGGAAGAGGGCTTCGACATCGAAAGCTTTTTGTAGACAGTATTTCCATCAAGATGATCTGTTCATTTTCCGGCATGATGGAGCTGCAACCGTGAAAGACACAGGGAACTAATGCAGCACGACATCCCACACGCCAGAGAGAACCGCAGACGTGTTGAAGAAGATGTTAATTTGACAAATTTTCTAATAAAAACCCTCAGAACTGAAGAAATGGCACTAAATGTTCTTCAGTATTTCATGAAACCACGTTTAAAACAAAAAGCACAAGTTAATATCACCAAATCAGTAACTTTGCCAAACGTTTGACCACATCTGTAGGCCTATGTGTCAACATGAATTTTATGTCACGTCAAACATTCACATGAAAATTAACTTTTTAAAATTAAACATAAATTCAGGAAATCACGTGAGACTTTGCACTCATTCAGTTCCTTCAACATTTGTTTGATTTACTTGGTGTTTATTAGTTTTTTAGAACACTGACATGTTAGTTTTCTCTCTTCATGAATCCTGATCAACTGTGTTGAATCAGACACACTTCATTAGCAAAAAAAAAAAAGTCATAATGAGCCACTAGTGTTTTATAATGTTGGATAATGTATAAATATCTGGCAGAACTGATGATGTAAAGACCAAATCTTTGATGTATAAATTTGGGTTCATGAGGTTTTCCAAAGGTCACGAGGAACCTTTTCACTGGGTTTTGTCTGTTTACATAGCTGCCTACTGCTCTTTCCTCCTGCGCAGACACAACCCTGCCTTAATCTTTCTTTTTTTTTATTATTTTTCTTTTAGCAGGTTTCACATCTATTTGTGATGATGATTCTACTTCATCAGTTGATGGTCAGCATTTCCAGAGATACAATCGTGAGAGAACGCATGGCATCTGTTTGCATTTGCCGCTTTCTCCACCAAATTACAAAACTGGAGGCAAACATATTGTTTTGTTCCTCATCACATAAAAGTTCACTCTACAAACATATCCTGCGGCTGCATTATGATGTGGTTAACCTCGGTTAACATTGTGATTACCCAAAATGGAAGTTGACCACAAACTGTGTTTTAACATAACAGACAGCTGGATTTTTCCCAATAAAAGAACCGTTTTTCAACATAATATTCTGCCCCTCTCCCTCCCTTTGGCTTTTTGCACTAAATCGAATCACCACGCTTCTTTGGATGGGAGGGTTGAGAGGCTCCAGCAGTGAAAGCTCTCCCTGCTCTACCTACTGGTGAGAAAAGCACCGCTTGGTACTTTCCCAATAAACAAGCTTACCAAAGAGAAAAAAAGACAAAGCTCAACCAAAGCCGATTATGGATTTCTAAAGGGATACTGAGCTTTTCTTACAGACCAGCAATTGTAATCTGGAGTAATGTTCTCTAAACAAATAAAACAATAATTCTTTTGGCATGAGGATGTACAATAGGGAAGGGTTCAGAGGCTTTGGAGTCAGAAGGATGAGGGTTTGAAGTTCTTGGAAATGGTTTACACCTAATTACAGATTTTACCCAAATGTCTCTCAAACGCTAAAGGTTTAGTTTCTCACATCTGCCCATTCCTCCATGTTTTCTGCTGGCTCCTCTCACCTTCTTCAAAGCCATCCCTGAAGGACCCCGATCGGCTCATGGTGCGAGTTTTCTCATCAAGTGACATGCAGGAGTTTCTCAGTCGGTTGTCGCTGCAAGGGTCGAATGGTACGTCCTGATTTGTCAGACTGTTGTTGCGCAGACCAGTGAGGTTGATCTGAGCTGTTGAGGTTGGGCTGGATGCTGAAAAAAACAAGAAGACATAAGCATCTCATAAGCATTTTTACCCAAATGTAAAATGTCAGAAAGCTTTCATAGTTAGTTATCAAATTTGCCCGAGTACGAATTTCAGATTGATTATAAAAAAAACATTTGACCACCTAAAACTGAGGAATGTTTCTCATTTTTTTAGTAATTAACATTCCATTTATCTAATTAGACCTTTATGCGTGTCACAGTTAAAATTATGTCGCTGAAGTTGAGTCAATTAATACAAGCAGCTACAGAAACAGACAAAATAAACAGAGTTTTTGTGGGATACCCAGTTGTCCGAAGTTGAAGCGAGTACCAGAGGGGGAGGTGAGGCTGGACCCGGGGGAGAACGGGGAGTTGCTGGCTGAGTCCTGCAGCCCGCTGGTGGAGTGAGAGCGCAGCCAATCACGGCCCTCCTCATGGCCTCTCAGCTGTGGTGACGGGCCATACCTACAGGAAGTGAAAGAAACAGTTAAAGTGGAAACCAGGAGACAAATTCAGAGCAGAGGGGGTGATGATTCTGAATTTTACAGCACGGGCTGATGTAGGATCAGATTCTTTTCAGTCAGTAAGGTGCATTTTCTTCACTTAAGCAGCTGGATTAATAGCCGGGGTCTGACATGAAGATGAATCAGATGCTGAAACAAGATATTACAGCAGCGTGACCGGAGGCTGATTTCAACTGTGAGCAACAGAAACTGGGAACAAAAGCGGAAAAGAAAATTTGAGCCCCATATGGTATCATGCCTGCTGCAGCTTACAATGGTGATAGCTCTGCAGGGAGACAGAGACGGCATGCCTCTCGACAGAAGCACAACACAACACATATGCCAAATAAAGACTTTTTATTTCCAAAAAAAGGGTGAGCAGAAGCCTTGAAGAGTGATTATGGACGCAGAATAAAAGAAAGACAGAAGACAATTTGGTGAATCAAAGTGCAAAAAAATGCAACGTGTCCAACAGAAAGTGAACAAAGTACCTGAATCCTTTCTTAGGCAGAGTGTTTCTACCACAGTGTGGACCGCTGTGGGAGAGAAACACTTGAGAAGAAGAAAACAAAGGATGCAAGGAGGCAAGCAAACATGAGCCTCAAGAAGTACCTGGAATATCCTGCAGCTATTTAAATACTACGTCTATACTGCAAAGGTAAAACTATCTTTCTTTTACTGAGTCACGAGAGGCTTGTCATACATTAACTCTAGATTAAATAAGGTAACGTTATTGATCAAAATAAAGGAAAAATATTAAAAACTAACAGGAACTAACAGATAAAGTTACAGTGTGTAACAATAAAGATCTTTGTGATAAAAATGGTTATAACCAGTGCTTCTATTATAGTTTTGTCTATAAATATTTTATGAAATATTTAAGTCTATATGTGAGTTTTTTTAAAGGCATTAAAGGGGATGTAGAAGAAAAGTGGCATTCAGAAGGTGATGAGAAGAAGAAAGTGGGTGCGCTGTGTTCTGTGAGAGGTCTGAGCGAAAAGAAGAGCTGAGGCAAGACCGTAAGCTGAACGAAAAACATTTAAAAGGTTTTGTTTTCTCCTTGGCTGATAAAGATGCAATGAATAATTGTTACACATTGTTACTTTAAGTTTTTTTGGCCAAAAGAGAGCTGAAAAAAGCGAAACATTTCCTAAGATTTAGATTTGCAGAGGATAAATATGCTGATGTAACTCTGTCATCAGCCACGAGGTGGCAGTATGAGCACAGTTTTAGCAGGTTAGAATCTCTAAAGAAAAAAAAATCCTGCAGTTGCCAAAATACACAGACAAGCTGATATTTACACTGACAAATTTCCATTCATACAGGAACTCAGGGTCCTAGAAACAACCACAACCTACCACACAGAGCCAGATATTTCATACAAAAACCATAAGAACACACATTACCACACAGAGAGGCTCTCTGAGGGTCTTTGTGCTGCTCTCTGTGTGACAGCAGGTGGTTCAGTAGGACCTTCCACAGCTGTCTCACCAGAAGCCTAACACTGCACGCAGGTAGATTTACCTGTCCTGCCTCCGAGGGAGCGTGTTTCGGCTGAATATAGGGCTAGCGGAGGGAGAGGAGAGGGGACTTGATGGAAGACAGGAAAGAAAACGCACAACACACACACACAGAGAAACAGCAAAGTTTTAGAGAGTGAGGTAGATGAACGGATATTTCACAACAAGATTCTTCACTGTCACAGCCACAGACCTTCGACACCAGATCCTATAAAGTTTCCTCTGAGACATTCTTGTCACATTACAGAGTCAACCTGTCAGGAAGGAATCTGCTACAATGACCACAATTACAGTTTCATCACCTGAGGATGCCATGGCATTCTGTATGTCTGCCTTGCAGACAGGAAGGAAAAACAAGAAATGAGACCTCACCAAGACATAATGCTTTGTGCATTATCTTGATTTCGAAGTCATAGAAGGGAATTAATGGTTGGACAAGGCATGATGTCATGATACAGGATATCTTTCCATTATTGTGATGGCAAATTAACATAGACTCGCATCTGAATAAAAATGCTTGCTGTTTTTCCAACAATGATTATTGTTAATCTTCTCCGTGAAACCAGTTAGTAACTTTAAAAAACAAAACAAAACAAAACAAAACAGGAATGAGTATGCATTACTGCAGTACAAAGAAAACTTTGTACTGCTATTTTACCAGACTATAGCAAGCTTAACATGCCAAAGTAAACTTTTCTGACAATATAACATGTTTTCTGAGAAACTCTAACTCTATAAGGACTGTGATGTTATATCTCACTAAATGTACCATCTAGTATGTCTCTGTCTGTCTTATAGGTATGTCTGAATGGAGCTGTGAAGAACATCACTATTTATATTAACACCACCAACAGACTCAGAAATGCATGAATGTCATCACAAAAAGGCTTGAATATCCACAAAATATTTTAAAATATGACCACTTTACATGCTCATTCTGTGAAGTGATTCTATCGGACATTTAAATATACAGTTCTGATCAAAATAGTAGCAGCATGTTTAAAAAAAGAGTGTAAAGCTAAAAATAAGTTTCTACCTTGTATTATTCAATATTACAAATCAAAACATCAAGAAAAATGTTCAAATTTATTACTGTTTATTCTACAGAAAGTGAAGAAAAAGAAATATTTAAAAAAAACAGCGTGGAGGTCAAATATTGAAAAGAATAGTTATGAGGTGACCCTTATTTAAGGATAAAGGCAAAAAACATTGCACATCTATCATTCTCAATGCTCTCCGAAAATCTGAGTGAAACAGACATTGATCAGAAGAACAGCATACAAAACCAGGAAGGCCTGGAAGAAATTGGAAAACTACCATTTGAATGGATGAAAGAATAGACAAAATGACCATCGGCCTGTAGCGCAGCCGCCTCACAGTCCTGGGTCCAATTCCCACTGGGGACAGTGTGGGTGCTGGGGGTGTGTTCACCTCTCCACGTCAACACCCATACCCTGGGTGGGGTTGGAGAAAGGGCCTTTCTGTGTTGAGTTTGCATGTTCTCCCCATGCTCCCTTAGGTAGCTAATGTGAGCTACCCTCACAAAAACATGCAGCAGTCCTGGGTTATACACTGCCTCCCCTGGCCAGCTGAGGCGCCCAAGGGGGTGGGGAGGACCTGGCTGGAATAACATCACCCTTCCACGTGTTATGTCCAGCCAGGGAAACCCCTCCTGTTGGATGAAAAGAAGGACCTGCTCACTCCTCAAGTAAAGAGACTTGAGCTCAGTGCAGGGTCCTCCTGGGGTTGGCAGGGGGAGAGCAATGCCCAGGTGCAACTTAGGTATTGAGCACTGGGTGATTAAAAAAAGAAAAAAAAGAAAAAGGAAAAAAAAATGCGGGATGAAAAAAATAATAATAAAAGAGGATGCTTATATGAAGCCAATAAAGCAGCAAGAAGCCCCCACAAAGTCCCATTGTTAAAAAACTGACATGTGCTAAGGCGGTTACAATTTACCAAGAAACACACTCACTGAACTGAAGAGAAATTAAGTAACATTTTGTGTACTGATGAAAGCTAGATTGTTGTTTTTTTTTTTGTCTGGGGCAACAGTTTATCAGACAGTCCCCAAACACTGAATTCAAGCCACAGTACACTGAAGACAGCAAAGCATGGCGGAGTAAGTATCATAATATGAGAATGGTGTCAGGTCTATTACATAGATCAGAATACTTAAAGAGGTCTTGTTGTGTCATGCTGAAGAGGAAACGCCTCTGAAATGTGTGTTTCAACATGACATCGACCCCAAACACACCAGTAAGCAGCACGTTGGTTCCAGACCAACCAGATTAATGTTATAGAGTGGCCAACCCAATCCTGGACCTGGATCCAATAGAAAAAAATCTAAAGTGTTGTTTCTGAGGAAAAACCAAGAAATGCAGAGGAATCATGGGATGTAGTCCAATGATCCTGGACTGGAATGCCTGTTCACAGGTGACTCCATGAGCACAGATGTAAAGGAGTTCTCAGAAACAGTGGTTATACAACTAAATATATAAAAAGATACATCTTCAAGCATTTCTTAGTTTATACAGGAAATGCTTAAGTTTATTCCTTTAATCTTCATTTCTGTTAATAAGAAATTTCTTCATATATTGATTTGTATAGAACATGCAGGGGTCCCAATGCATTTGCATGTTTGGAATTAAAAGCTATTATAAGGATTTTGAGCTTTTTTAAACACGAACTGCTATTTTGACCACTACTGTACATGCGAACTGCTAAAACTAGCTGCTTTGAAAAGAGCTGGAAAGGGTCAAGTTAAGAAGGACCTCAGAAAATTGCGTCAACCCTATAAAAAAGGCCAAGATATGTCTCGTAAAAAGTAATAAAAGATACACATGTTCCATGTATATGTCCTCACCTCTCAGACATGCCGGTCTTGACGCTGCCGGTACGACCCAGAGTGGACAGAGTGTCCTCCCTGTGGGTCCCATGTCCCCCACCTCCTCCAGCACTGCTGAGGCTCATGTCAATGGACTCACTGCTGGTGTGCATGCTGCTCACGGAGGGGAAGCCCACACTCCCCGTCCCACCATGTCCACCCAGCGTGCCCTCCCTGCTTGGAACAGAAGAGCTGCTGAAGGTGGTTCCCCAGGTCAGGCTGTTAGAGGGGCCAGTGGAGGAGTAGAAGGACCCTGGGCTAGAAGCCTGTGGATGGGCAAAGATGATGTTACTGTTTTCAAACATTAACTATGTTTTAAAAAAAAAAAAAAAGAAAAAAAAAGAAAAAAAAAAAGTTAAACATGTTTTCTCTGAGCCACCTTTGGCATGTAATGAAAAAACAGAACAATTCTGAGAC
>JBAMYA010043802.1:0-13017 GCA_037176975.1 Arrhamphus sclerolepis | reverse complement strand
AGTTCTCGTCCTGCCAGTTAGAGGTGTAGATCATGAGGCTGCATGTAAAAAAAAAAAAAAAAGGTATCCCACTTCAGCAAAGGCTTTTGACCATGTATGTAAGCAGCTGGGATTGAGGATGCACTGGAAAATACCTCACCAGCCTTTTGATGAGCAAGGAACAGCAAATTTGTGGTCCTTTCTGCTGCTTTTCTTGGCAGCTGAGGGTTAACTTCCTTAGCTCCTAGTTTGGTGTCAAAGTCCGATGACTGCACCAGGGTACGTTATCAAAAATGGATCGTTTTGTCCTTAAAATCACAAATTTAAAAAAAATTATTACTTTTTATAGTAACATTATTTTTTTTATTTAATTTTCATGAAAGATAAATTGTTGGAAAAAAACCCCACAACTTTTTATCTTAAAATTGAGAATTTTGCTAAATCCAGACTTTTTGTTTCTTTGTTTCACAACAAAAAGTCATGATTTTGCAAAATTCATTCTTTTTAATTCAATCAAACAATTAATTTAAATATCAACTTTCATAGCGTTTTACATAAGATTGCAACATTCGGAAAACTTTTTGTCCTAGAAACATATTAGTTGTTTTTTGTTGCTGCTTTTCATCATAAAGTAGCTGTTCAACGGGCTCCTGGCTGCTCTCACGTCAATTATCCGAGGTTGTTTTGTCAATAACAAAAACAAAAGCAGAGAAATTCAAAAATGATCTTTTTTAAAACTATATAATTGTATTTGCATGCTACTTTGGGCCAGAAAAAATGAAGAAGCAGAATGGATTTGGCCTGTGGGCCTTGACTTTGAAAATATGAGATGGATGTGCAAGATAAACTATGGTTATTTGTTACATCCTTTTATGATACATTTGTATTAACTGAATAACAGGGTTTACAAGGCCATCTTCATCTCAAAGGCTTCATCAAGCATGACATAAAAAAGTCTAAAAAGTCTCATCTCAGTGGTGAAAAGGTTGTTGTTCAGTGTTATATATAAAGTTTTGACATTGTGCTCTCTGATCAAAGTCCTCAACGACTTTTTTTTTACTATCTTTATGCAAATAAGTTTTCAGAGTCACTTTGTGGGAAGCAAGAGTTTAGCCTCATTAGACCGACCAGACAACATGAAGTAATCCACAACCACAACCTAGTTAAGACACTAGCCTACTTTTAGCTCCAGTAGCCCAGTTACAGGAACAGCCAGAGTCACACTCTCCATGAGAACACAGACTCTAAATAAGTAATATCCAACTCTGAGCTAATGCTAGAGCTAGCCGTGCCCTAAAATACAGAGGGAGGATTTGGGCCGGGGGTTTGTGTCAGCCATGGAGCCAGAACTGGGATGGGAAAAAAAAAAATTGCATTAATATTTCAGCTACCTATCTGACAAGCTTGTCCTCAGCGACTTACAGGATCCTCCTCAAGGACACCTTGGCAGGACGCATGCTAATGAGAGCGGGCTGCCCTCGAAGAAATAAAAAAAAAAGAATTATGGGATGTCGCTGCATAAAGAGATCTAGTGTCAGGCCGGCCTGGTGTTCCTCGACAAAAATGTATCGCTCAAAGTTAAAGCACTTTTAAAAATGTTTCCTCATCATTCCTGTAACTGAAGCACTGAAAACCATAAGAAATATAAATGATAAGAAACTGATAATGTCTTTTCCCAAATGGACAGATAAAGGCATCACAACCATATGAGGGGAATGTTTTTAAACCATTTGAAAAAGTTAAAAGCTAATTTCAGTGACAAAATAAAGAACTTTTTTATTACTTACAGCTAAGACACTTCTGACTGGATATAATTTATATCTAAATAAAACTTAAATGGAAAGAAGAATTACAGACTGAAATTTCAGAGTGTGATCGGCGTTTAATTTGTAAAATACAAATTAAAAGTAAAGATGCTGGAACACAATGACAGCGTTGGGAGATGGCGTGAACAAATTAATGCCAACCACAGTCATATTTTCTGGTCTAGTGTCAGAGTTCTGGGACAGTTACAAGGTGCAGGGACACCCCGCCCCCCAGCCCCCAAACTTTGTGTCTGGGATTGATCCCAGAGGGATTAATTATGAAAGAAGACTCTTCAAAACTGTGACTGTTGCCAAAAAAGGAGGCCATTACCAGGAAATGCTTCAAAAGTGATGCTCCACAATCAAGACCATGGACAGATGGAGAAAATTACATTTAACCTGCAACTCCAAGCAAATGATTTCGAATAAAACTGAAAAATGGATATTATTTAAAGACATGGACAATGCTCATTCAATCATATGACAATGCCCCCCCACCCCCAACCCCATTCTTTTGCTTATTGTTTATGTAAAAAAAAAGTGAAAAAAAACAAAAAAACCATCAAGACCTTGTGCAGCTGACTCTTCATAGAAAAAAACTTTCCACAAAGATGCAACAAAAAACAAAAAAATATAATTTTTGGCACAGCATCTAAGAAGTATCTTAAATGTTTTACAGGATTAAATTTCTTGCTGTTATCAAGGTTACGTTTGCAAACATCAGCCAATTCTGCTGATGTGCTCCAAGCTTACTTTTTTGTTTTGGTTGATTTCCCAGTGTCAAAACAAGTGCCTCTTGACTGTCAAATGCGAGGGAGCGGCGACCAAAAACATTCCCCAGAACAGCAGCAGGATCGAGGAGCTCCTTTGCTATAAAAGGGCAGAAAAAGCAGTTGAGGTGAGGTTTCTGGCAGGAGGCTGCAAGTCATCACTGGTGTTATTATCTGGAACTTAGTGATCAAAGTGTTTTAGTAGATGTTAACCCTTTGATGCACCCAGATTCCTCAGAATACAAATTTAAAAATACAGGCTTTAAATGATGTGGAGAAACAAGAAGATGCATGTATTATACTTTTTATTAGATAAAAAATGGCAATTTGAATGGATTCCTATGAGACATTGGGCAAAAGTGAATAACGCATATAAATAAATGTTGCTGCTAATCTTTCACATATACGTGGCTGCAATAGTTACACCATAAATAATCCAGTTTACATGCAGTATAATGAAAATAATTCATTTTCTGTATTTTTCAGGCCATAAAAATGGAGATGCATGTGAAAAAAACTTGCCAATTTAAAGGTTGAAAAATTTGAAAATGCATTAATTCATTAGGACTGATGTTTAAAACAGTAAAAAAAAAAAAAAAAGTTTTTTCACATAATCATTTATGTGCGAAGGGACTTAAGTTTAAGTTTATTTGAAGGTGGATCTAAGGGTTGAAATTGCTCTCTCTATAAATTGGCTGTTGCACAGATGCTAACTGGAAAAGATCAACTTTAGATCTCATCTGTCCTCCTTCTGAATCACTGCTCTGCATTATTTCAATCCTCCCGTTGTTTTCTGTCTGCACATTCCCTCTTTCCTCTCCCTCCCCAAGACGCCGTCCGCCGCTCCGTGTTTATGTAGGTCACAGCTCAAACATGACAGAAAAGCTCCGGCATGGTGGAGGATTCTGGCAGAAGCGTTGGGAGCGGTGTTATCTGTGTATTGGTGTGTGTGTGTGTGTGTTTGTGTGTGTGTGTGTGTATGTCTGGGAGCATCGGTTCCAAAGCCCTGTAGCATTGTACCTGCTAATTCATTATGGATGAGTGCCAGCAATAATGGATGAGGCCGGTGAGTAACCTGAGGATGCCGTGGGACATGGAGACTTGCTACGGTTTTAGCCTCCTTTTCCTCCTTATCCTCCTCCTCCTCCTCCTGTTGTCGGCCAATGAGCCTTTCTCAGAAACACGCAACATGATGCTCATCCAAACACCGAAAAAAAAACATGAGCGCACTCACATAAAAGCACTCTAGAGATACATCTGAGGGCGGTAAATAGGGACGTATATATCAAATGTACACTGACGTACAATTAAGGCAAAATTTATTTGAAGTTGTAAAGAGGGCACTCCAATTTCACAGATAAGTATTGAATTCACTGAACACCAAAGTTCAATGAATGGAAAGCCAATTTATTATTCATCATCTTATCATTTGCAATTATTCAGAATAAAGTGCATCTGTTCGCTATCGTATTTTTTTTTTCACAGCATTTGCTCTATTATGGGTTATGTGCAAAACTGAGCTCAGATTTTATGTTGTGAAACTTTGTTCAGCTTAGTGTTCTGAATATTGTGCAGCAGCAAGAGAAACAACTTTAGCTGCAGTCCTCTGATAACCTCTGAGAGACTTAGCTTGCATTAGTGCACAAGCATGTTTGGGGCTTCACTGACTCTGGGGAAAGATGTCATATTTTCAAACAATACATGGACCACATGTGTTAAATTTCATCTGGCCCTATTTTCCAAAACTAGAAAATTTCTGAAGAAATTATGAATGGGTGTCAGTGTGACTGATTTGGCATTAACAACACAACCCAGAATAACTGAGGCCAGACAGTTCAGCAGCTAGTTTACGATGAAAAGTAGCAACTTTTATGCCAAAAAGTCAAAAGTTTGCAAATGCTGCAACATTATAAATAAATGCACAATTCCACAAAAGTCACAATTTTACAAAATTTAGCGACAAAAGTTGCAATTTTTCCTTCAAAGAACAAAAATTTGTTTTTAAAACAAGATGTTTTACGAATGTTGTAATTTTAATTTAATTTTAGACATTACTGTATGTCATTTTGCAACAAAAAGGCTTGATTTTTACAATAAAAGTCTTGGTCTAGATCCTTAGAAGACAAAGCAGCACAGCTGAACTGAGAAGTCACCTAAAACATCCAGAAAGAAGCACAAACTCTTGATTTTGCAAAATTTTCAGTTTTAGAACAAAAAGTTGTTTATATATGCAATTATGCAAGTTGCAAATATATATATATATATATACATATATATACACAATATATACAATATTAGAAGAAAAATTCACAATCTAAAAACAGAAGTGATTTATGATGGAAAAAAAATTTGATTTTCTTTCTAAAAGTTCATCTTTCGTGAAAATAAAATTCAAATGGGGGGGGCATCGTAGACTTAGTGCGGGAACTAGCGGGAATACTAACGACACAGTTGGTTGTGAAAGTAAAGACCCTTCCGACATAGACCATGTAGGAAAAAAAAAGGCAAAATGTGGAGTCGAGGCAGTTCATGTCTTTGTCTTTGTTCATGTCTTAGCAATTCAGTCTCATTTGCATGGAGTCGTTCTCACACAGCTTTTGTTCGTGAAACAGCATCTCAGACATGCCTGGCCATGTCTGGTGTCAGACCAAACACATGCGGCCATGGCACTCACACGTCAGGAGTTTTTCTGTGACTGAGCAGTAATTCCATGTATGAGTGGCATTAGTAGAATGATCAGTTTTAGCTCACAAGTTTAACCTTGAGCTTCAAGATCCACCGACCTACACTGATGCATCCATTTATCGTGATGTACGATCCAATAGCACTGACACAAAATGGAAACGTCAATCAGGCATCTATACATATTATCATGTGGCCTTTTACAGTGCTTTTTATTACAGGAACAGACAGCTGAATGAAAACAATCTAGATGAACCCAGAAAAATAAAGATGTGATGATATGTAGTTACTTACTGTGACTGTCTTTTAAAACAACTTCAGATAAACTAAGTGCTATACTGGTTAAAACAAATAAAGTTCATTAAATCATCAATAAATATGATCAAAGGTGTCCAATAAAATAATGAAAACGACCATATGATAAGAAATAAAAACAAGGATAAAAAAAAAAATTCTCCTAAACATGTGGGTAAACATTTTAATACAAGGCAAAAAGAGTTATCAGATCACTCAGGATATGTTTTTTATTTTTTTTACCACTGTCTGCATATATATTAATGTTTAGTGCCAAAACCTGAAAAATCCAATTTAATCTGGCAGAAGATGTACAATTTCTTGTGTAGTGTAAGTGGCAGTGAGTGTGAGTCGCATAGATCCAACTGTATGATGTCTGTCTTTTCTGTGTGTGCATCTCTGATTCTGGGAGGAACGATCTAGCAGTGACTCTTGCATGGTGAGATCTTTCTTGCAGGCAACAAAAGGAGCACTGTACCCAAACAGCTGCCGCTCCCCAACCCAGCAATGCAGCTTGCTGCAGTCATCTGATACCCAGCAGCGCAGGGCCGTCCCACGTTACAGTAGCAATCAATGACCAGCACTTTTGACAGGCGACACTGCTGTCTGCTGAGTGGAGGGTGACAGATGGGGAACAGGGCAGGCTTTGTGCGTGAGCGTCAATTGTGCACACGTGTTTGTGTTGGAGGGTGAGTTGGGGAGGGGTGGGGGACTAGTGAACTGGTGAGGCTTATCTCCAGTCACACTGACAATGGCATGCTTAGTCACACACCTGATGGACTGTGGGAAAGCGTGTGTGTGTCTATGGGTTGCTAATACAATCAAACTGTGGGTTTCATGATTCTGATGTGCTCCACTCATTAAATTAAAGCATCCTCACTTCCTGCCAATTGATTTCTGCAGGATCACAAAAGCAGAAGCAATGTCGCCGGTTGAACCGATGAACCTTCAGGTGTGAAGTTACAAGGATTTCCAACATCATTTGTGCGCTCACATGAAAAAAAAAAGAAAAGAAAAAAAAGGTGTGTGTGCAGGAATGAATCTGCAAGAAAAGTCAATAATCTAGTGGTAGTAGCGTGTGATCGGACGAATTATGCCTCGGTCTGACAGAAACAGGTTTTGGTACAGAGTGAGTGTGCTTATCAGGAAAAATGAACACACATGCAATCATGTCTGAGTGGATAAACAGCAACTGTAACAATGTCTGAGACATTCAGAAATATGCCACAGAATATCACCTGTTTCCATTTTAATCTTTCTTCTGCATCTTTCTCTGTCACACCAGCTGACTCTTCCTGAAATCTTCTTTCTGGTCTTGCCTGTTTTCTCCTGCCTGGCAGCCTCCACCATCTCCACCATCCTTCTGGCAGTGTAATAATTATCATTCCTCTTTGTGTCCAAACCACCTTAATCTAGCTTTTTACTTTATCTCTAAGAAACAGGTGTCAAACTTGAGGCCCGTGGGCCAAGTCCAGTCTGTCACTTCAATTTATCTGGCCTGTAGGAGCAAGCAAAGACAAGATTTCCCTGTGTTTGATTTGGTACTGACATCATAAAGTAGAATAGGTGACAAAGTTGTTTATGTCAAAAAGTCATGCTTTAGCAAATGTTTGAAAAAGGTTTTACAACAAAAAGTTGCTATTTTTGGTCAAATTTTTTTTTTTTAATAAACTTTTTTTTATAACAAAAGAATGTGATTTTAGCACAAGAAGTTGAAATTATACAAAATTTGCAATTTTACAACTTGTAATTTTATTTCAAAATATAAAAATATTTTCCAACAAAACAAATGGTAATTTTTATTTTAAAAGTCAACATTTTGTGACATTTGTGGTTGTACAATAAAAATTCTTGGTTGTTGTTGAAAAAAAGTATCGATTTTGCAAAAATGTTTTTTTTTCTAATCTGATTTTACAACAATAAAAATTGAGATTTTAGTATAAACGAATTTTATGCTAAAGACTGCAATTTTTGTCAAATTTGAAAGCTTATTGCAAAACCAACCTTTTTTTTTTAATAAAAAAAGATGCGATATTACAGATTTTGCCATTTTACAACAAAAGTTTTTTGTTATGAATACTCAATTAAAAAAAAAAATTGTAATTATATAAATTAAGTATGAGATTTTAGTACAAAAGTCTCAATTTTATGATAAAAGTTGAAAATTTTGTGAAATTTGAGATTTTGTCACAAACATTGCTTTATTACCAAGTCAAAGGAACCAGCAGGAATTTTGGCAACATAGCTGGTTGAGAAAGCAAAGGATAACCAGCCCTTTAATGGTAACCATGGCGATGATGTGGCCCAGGATGAAAGAGTTTGAAACCCCTGTTCTAAGATGTCTAACACTGGCTTTTCCTCTCATTTAAATCCTATTTATCCTCATCACTTACCTGGTTTGCATGCTAAAACATAGGGACTATTTTGTGTAACTTTTAATCTGAGGTAAGAAAAAAATGTGTGGTGTTCCTCAAGGTTCTGTTCTGGGACACTTGTTCTCTCTCTCTCTCTCTCTCTCTCTCTCTCTCTCTCTCTGTCTCTCTCTCTCTCCCTGCTGTTGGTTTATAAAACTCTAAATGCTCTAATGAGCTCCTGGTCTGTTACGAACCAACCAGAACCGCCAGGTCATCAGAGTCAGGCCTTCATTTCTGTACCCAGTGTTAGAACAAAACATGGTGAGGCAGCGGCAGCATTCAGGTTTTATGCTCCTCACCTGTGGGACAAACTCCCAGAATGAATCAGGGCTGCTGAATCTCTCAGCTTATTTAAATCAAGGTCAAAAGCCTTTTTATTTACTTCTGTATGTCAGTAATCTCTCACAATGCACTGCATTTTTTATTTCTTGCATTTCATGTTTTAACTTCTGTCTGTCTTAAATTTTTTATTCTGCTTTTAAACTCTTTTACTTTTTAATGCAATTTTTAATGTTTTTATGTAAGGTGCTATGAATTGTCTGTACATGAAAAAACTTCAAACAAAGGTGATGCTTATCTAACCTTTAAAAAAAAAAGAGGAAAATTTGCAAAAACACTGGCTAGCTTGAGAAGTTATAGTATCAGCTTCTGTTTTCTGAGTTTGGAATCTCTTCTTTGACGTGAAACATATGTGCTGTGGCTGCTATAAAGTGCTCATTGCTGATAAACACGCATGAGTGCTTCATAGCCATATGCGACTCTCTCTCACCCTCACACAGGATGCGAGTCGAGGAAGGGTAAAATAATATAAATATAAAACACATCTGGTAGGAAATGTGTAGATTTGTCCAGTCTTTACAGCCTTCTCCATGGTTATGTGTAGAGCACAACAACCACAATTCCATCTTGTGTTACTGTAAATTCATTGAACTACATCATATGGATGCCCCTTATGAAGCAACTCTGACACATTTCTGGAGAATTAGAAGATGAGTTCTCAAAATTTAACACAAAGTGGTTTTTGAGATATCAATCCAACTGAGTACCAACTTACTGTATCCACAACAGCAACAACAAATCAGTTATATAGCATCTTTTTACTCCAGGGACCACTCAGTGGGTTGGGAGGAAACCAGATATACAGGGAACACATGCAAACTCTTCACAGAAAGACCAGCTGAACTAAGATCCAACTGAACCTTCTTGCTGTGACGTGTCTTTACTAACTGAGGCACAGTTGCTCCTTGTCTGCTTATTTATGTACCTCCAAACAGCAATTCAAATTATGTTATTACAGCACAGGAGAGCGTAGTAGGATCCAACATCACCATGATGGATAAGATCCAACATCACCATGGTAGGATCAACATCCCCATGATAAGATCCAACATCACCATGGTAGGACCAACATCACCATGATAAGATCCAACATCACCATGGTAGGACCAACATCACCATGGTAGGATCCAGCATCACCATGGTAGGACCAACATCACCATGGTAGGATCCAATATCACCATGGTAGGACCAACATCACCATGATAAGATCCAACATCACCATGGTAGGACCCAGCATCACCATGGTAGGAGCAACATCACCATGATAAGAGCCAGCATCACTATGGTAGGACCAACATCACCAATGGTAGGATCCAACATCACCACAATAAGATCCAACATCACCATGACAGGATCCAATATCACCAGGTAGGACCAGCAGGACAATGGAGAGAGACTACAGAAGATAGACAATGTTAATGCTATTCAAATGATCCAGAAGAATCAGAGACTGAGACAAGAGAGACAGGATAAAGATAGCTAGTGTACAATAGGAGTCCCCCCAGAAGCCTATAACAGCATAAGTAGGAGGTGGTTTAAGAACCTGCAGACTTCAAGACTTTATTAAAAAGTAAGGTCTTAAGCCTAACCTTAAATGCAGAGACAGAGTCGGCCTCACAGATCAGATCTGTGCTCAAGTTCAGCTCTGAGACTAGCTGGACCTGCTGCCAGTCTCAGTCACCTGGGTCAGACACAAAAACCACACCACACAGATACGGGAATGTGACTCATCGTTGCTCTGCATATTTTCTTAATCATCACTTCTTTTTTTTAAAAGTCATGTCTATGTGACTCATCATAGCTGATAGTTACCTTCATTACATTACTCATTCCATAAATGTACCCGTCATCATGCAAAAGTGCAAACTATGCAACCTATGAATATATGAACGGATTACGTACCTTTATAAACAATAATGACTCATCTATAGCTGCAGTATGATTCACTTTCATTACCTATTTTATTAATTAATCAATTTTTATAAAAGAAAAAAAATAGGTTTATGATATTTGCAGGTAATAGGACATTTTGCAATGCATAGTTATATCTAAATGGAGTGGAAATAAAAAACACATTTTTATGTGTAATCACAGATAATAAACTTTGCTTTAAGTCACATGTCAAACATATGAAACATAAAGCTGTAAAGTCTTTTACTATTTCGTTTAAGACAAGAGATAGACTAAATAACATGGATTTTAAGGTTATATTCCTCTCTGGTTATGCCTTCTTTGTACTTCTCTGTCAACATACTCTTAGCAAATATTGCATCGTTTGTTGTTTTTTTTTGGCATGAAGTCATCCTGCTGTTCACAAATACTCATGTGAACAAGAGTATGGTTTCATGCCAAAAAAAGATCACTCCAGATATTGTGTTCCATCTAATACATTGTTTATTCAAACAAAGACGTTACAATTTGAAATTGTTGTAAAATCTAAAAATATTGAAAATAATGTACATGGGCCTTCTGGTACATCATTTTCTTTCTTTTTAAGAAGGTCTCTATATATAATATAGAATATACTAAAGTAAAACAATAATGTAAAACTAAGTTGTGTTTCAGGTCTGGGTGTGAAACTGTGGCCCAAATGGACTAAATGACGAGTTTAAACTGTGTACTTCTCTGGTAAGGTTCGAAGCAATCCTGTGTGTAAAATTACCAAAGACTATGGTGTGTAGATTGTGTCTAAAAAATGTATTGCTGTAATTCTTTGGTAATAGTATGAGATATATTTAACAATTTATGAGCTTATTCTCTGTTAAGGTATGGAGAAAAGAGGATGAGCAAAAACAAGCTTTTGCTTCACTGTTGTATTTATTTATTTATTGGTTATTCACCAATTTGTGATTTAATTTGTACTAAGGACAGGAGTGTGATTTGACCAAAAATAAATAAATAAATCATCAATAAATAAATCATCGTCATCATCATATACATTTTCTAAAGTAATAAAATATTTTAGGTGATGATATTTTCTTTGTGTTTTTCTGATCTTTGCATCACAGTATCTACAGTAGTCCTGGTTAAGTGTTTGAAAACATCTATTACACAACCCAAGAGGAGAAATCCTTTTTTTAAATTTGAGTTTCAAAAATGAAATATTTAGGTGAGAGAGCTATTTGGCATCTTCCTTCTGATTACACAGCTAGATGACAAATTTCTTCCATCAGTTGGGGCTGAATGTGACCCAGACAAGGTCTCCCTGATTAACAGGTGACGGTGATTGATGAGCCCCTGCTGAAAAAGGACCCCTGCCACCTTCCCCCCACCACTGCCAGAGTCAGAAATCAAGTCCTCAGAACTCCAGCTGAGTTGTTGGTACATTAGTAGGACATGACAATTAATCATAAATTGACGAATTTTGAGTCAATTATGATTTTCAGATCAGAAAAGAAATAGCTGAACATGTGCACTAAAATACAAAGTCATTTCATGTCAGTGGAGGTGGGTTGGGCGGGGGGCAGCTTAACGTCTGTGAGCTTAACTGCTCCCTGCACAGCCAGAGGAATAACCCTCCCCCATAATACAGAGGAGTCACAAAATAAATGTTTTATTTAAAAAGAAAATTAAATGTTTGATTCATGGCTCAACTTAACAACTTAGCACTGATGAGCTCTGCTGGAGAAAGACCAGTTGAGAGTGAAGTCGTCTGTGATTGAAATGTTTGATTTAGTGCAATCTTTCACGTTCACGAGATTAAAAGTTTTGACAAATGGGTGAAGCAGCTTGCCTGTGAATTTTAGCTCTCAGAAATGACATGGTTTGGATTTTTTTCTCACTTCAGAAAAAAAAAAAAAAAAAAAAAAAAAAAAAAAAAAAAAAACCCATGAAGCCTTGTGTTATCCAAGCCGGCCTCAGCAGACTCATCAGGGGAAACGTTTTTCATTGTCGGCAAATCCTCCGGTTAACTTTCAATATCTAATGTCCTGATGGGCTGCGGCCACGTCTGGTAATCCACCGTGATGTGATTGGTGAATATCTCAATACAGTGACCTATTTTCTTGTATGTTAACTGGTATGCCAGCATGGCTTAACTGATCGTATAAGCCCTTAACTGAACACTCTCCTTTGCTGTAATAACGTAATTTGAATTGCTGTTTGGGGGCACATAAATGAGCAGACAAAGAGCAAATGTGCCTCAGGTGTGAGTGTGTGCATGTGTGCGCTTTTTCATCCATGTGGTGTGCTGGTGGAAGACAAATACAGCTAATTGCTTCAAAGAGGAGAGATGCTTCTTTTTTGTCATTGTATCCAGAGTCACTATGGCAACAATAGAAAGCAGCATACCTGTAGAGACAACCTGACCCCCATGATGGAATCAAAAGTAGCATCACTTGTCCCGCAACAAACACACACTTATGGCTTCCAAGGATATCACACTGGCTTGTATTATTATCATTATTATTATTTGCCTATTATTATTGTTGTTATTATTGATACACGCAAATATGCAAATGCGTTAGGAATCAATTGCATATGAAGTTCCCATGCATTTAAATTACATATATTTTAACATAAACAGGCTAAAAAAACTAAACGTGACACATATTTGTCAGTCAAAAATGTAAATTAAACTATTAAGAGTGAGATGAATGTACTAACACCAATAAAGAAAATGTGTTTTAAACACATGATGACTGAAATATGTAAGAACCAGTGGACGTATTCAATACATTGATTTGTTCTTAAGTATTTGAAACAAATTTGATTTATTAATGACAAATCTGTCAT
>JBAMYA010043801.1:0-13019 GCA_037176975.1 Arrhamphus sclerolepis | reverse complement strand
CCTAATCTTTGTTATTTCTTGTGTCTTTGTGTGTCTAATTTGTGGCATATTTGTTGTCACTGTATGTTCTTTTAATTCTAACTCTTTTTAATATGTGCAGCACTTTGGTCAGTGATATCTCTGTTTAAATGTAGTTTATAAATAAATTTTACTTACTTACTACTTTTACTAATTTTGGTTAGTGGTTCCATTTGGTTTAGTGATCAGCAGGTGGCAATTACCAGCTTTGATCTCAGACAGATTGACCTCAAATAATGTAAAAGGTCTCTTTAGGAGCATTTATTAATGATTACTAGATCTTATAATAAGTCTTAGTCAAATCAAAAGCAACCTTGGATTAAAACAGGTCTTGATTCTTGTTTTTCTGTGTCCCTTTTTTAAATTTAAATTTGAATTCCAGTAATACCGTGTGAACCCTAACCTAACATCAAAACACAACCACGTACAAGCTTGTTTATTCCTTGCCCTGACATAATTTTGATACAGTTCCAGTGAGCTTAAAGCCAAGAAATTTTGAGATGTGAATAGTTTGCACCAGAATAATTTATGATTTTCCTCTAAATAACAAAACAACTTAGCTCCTAGTTACAACATCTCTGTAATCTTTACTTAATTCAAAAGACAAAATTGTTTGCATGACAGCTTCTGGAGGTGTTCTTCCTTTTTTTTTGTTTTTTTGTTTTGTTTTGTTTTTCTTTCAAAGGCTTTATACTACAAAAGCAAAGTACTTTCAGGGGTAAATGGCAATTTATGGCTTGAAAAAAATAAATGAATAAATAAAAGCTTACCAAAGTGCCAAATTGCAAATGTGGACTGATGTTTTTGAACAGTCCCCATCAATGACAGTCGCTCATCCACTATTTAACTGAAGGATTCTTCAAACACCTGACAGAGGAATAGAGACTGAAATCAAAAGAAAAGGAGCAAGGCAATGTTTGGGAGGTAAAAGCAAATACAAGTCTTCTCTGAAGCATTTCCAGTCACACGTTTTGCACTATACGGAACAAAAGTTACTGTATTTGTGGCAGATTTGTGCCACTTTATGTGCTGGCAGTCTGGTGAAAAAGAACTAAACTCCCTTTCAGTTCTAAGGGTTTACATATCAGTACATGATAAATCTCAAGTTCTTAAATTAGGTAAATACTGTATTATGGCTGGTGCCCTCATGATGTCCTCACGTCATTTGGAGTTATGATACAGCTGCAGACATAAGATTTAAACAAAGATACTGAGACCTGAGATGTTTGCAGGAAAGTAATACGGTGCTGTGGAATACCAGAAGATTTACACATTAAAGCTTGACAACCAAAGGAGAACTCAGAGCTGCAAAGTAAACAGAGGAAGGCGGAAATGGGGGATTTCCAAACCCAAAACCCGACCCCTAGCACCGAGAAAGAGTCCACTAGCAGAGACCTTTCAACATAGTCATTGTTACGCATGGGAAATGTTCATTAATGAGGCTAATTAAGTTATGGACAGAGTTACTGCGCAAATGTTGGAAACTGTGTTTGTGCAAGCGTTCATGGAGCAACACGGTGTAGTTACTGACTGGAACAAACATAATACTCAACAATATTCAGACAGCTGATTTATAGGAGTGGAATAAGATTTATTCATCTCTGCATCAATTAATGTTGTTTTTCAGTACCTGGTGATCAGAGATGTAATTTTAGCAGACTGATTAGTTTAATCTGTTTCATCATATATTCAGACAGTTGAAATAAATCTATGTTGTTGAACAGGAACTCTGAAGTATAAAGTTATATTGAGATATATACCTCAAACCTAAATTTTGATTATGACTTAATATAGAAACTGAAATTGTTAACTATCAATAGAATATTTATATTCCTTTGTAGGCTGCATGCGGATTGTTTATACAGTTAATTATCTTTATTATTTTGTTATTTCACATAGGTGTGAAGTGTGTGTGTGTGAGTGAGAGAGAGAGAGAAAGAGAGGGAGGGAGATGTAATCCAGAAAGATGATTGCCTTCTCATTTGCAGAATTTGATTTCTTAGTTACAAAGTCTGAGTTTTCGTCCTCTGATTCAGTGCTTTCATTCACAGATTTTGCATTTTGATTCATAATATATCTGGTGCTGAATTGATCCAATAGATAAGGCATTGCTAATTTTTCAATCATTAAATATTTTATTTAATCTAGACATGAGTCTTATAATAACAATTTCTCAATAAAACATTTCCTGACTATTGTTGTCGTAAGATGTCCTGGTTCAGGACTCGTAAATTCTATAATCATCGTGGTGATACGGCTTCAAGCTAGTAGGGTGCAGGATGGTGGGCTTCTGGTGCATGATGCATTTAAAATTAAAATCCAAGTAGAATCCACCTTTAAAAGTCGATTAGGTTTCTATTCAATAGTCCATCGGGTGACAGTGGCTGTCCACTGAAGATGTAGGTTCAGTGATGGAGCATCACTTCATCCTCCTCTCTTCTCACCCTCATCCCCTCATCTCTCTGGAACAGAGAAAATCTGCACTTATCAGATCACATGACCTTCAATCCAACCAGAGTCCAATCTTTATGCTTGCTAGCAAATTGAAGCCTTTTTTTCTGATTTACCTCACTGATAAGTGGTTTTACACAGCTGTTTAGTCCCAATCCTTTCAGTTCTCTTCACATTTTACTAGTAAAAATGCTCTTACTTTCACTATTAAACACAGACGTGCCCAGGGGTCATGCTCTGGGTTTCTCAAGTGCCTGGAGATAACTTCTTGCAATTATGCACTTTATAAATAAATTGAATTGAATGGAATAGCTGTTGTTTTTTATATTGCTTTTTAAACCAACTGGCAACCTGTAGGCACCCAGTGTCCCTCCATCAGCACACAGAACCTGTCAAACCTTTTTGTTTTGCAGGACTCAGTTGTCAGATTTCAGATCAAAACTAAATTATGTCTACTTCTAATTGCAGAAGCCTTTCCATCTGAACCCGTTAAAGCCTCCTACCCTCTTCAGAATGAAAACCAACACGTCAAATGATTCAACATGTAAAGAATCCAGAAAATGTCTTGGGCCACAGTATGTGTAGTTTGTATTTTGCTTACTAACATTTATTTCTTCTTCCCCTTAGGTTCCATAAATGCCTCTTTTATGGGATGGAGTGTGATGACCTGACTCTGGCTTCCTGCCTGCTGAGGTTTTCTCCTGGCAGGAGTTAAAGTTGATGACGATGGTCATTGTCATCATCAAAGGCTGAATTTGAATGAAGCAGCAGAACCGTGGTATCAAATTGTGCCAGTTTCACTAGCTCTGCAACTATGGTCTTCATTACTGTAAACACTGTTGATCTGCCCACATGCTGAGCAGAGCCCTAATATCTTCAGACAATAAGTACGCCCTGTCCATGACTGGAGTTTTTTTTTTTTTTTTTTGGAACTACAATGTAGCTGAAAGAAATAAGATGCCGAGAAAAAAACTTACCTTCCACCTTGACACCACCTCATGACAGAGTTGGCCTTTTTTGACCCAAGACAAAGTTTTGACCCAAAAGCCTTGGCACCTTGCCCTAAGGGGGCCCAAATAAAGCCCTGCTTAAGCTCCAGAAGTGTCAGTGAAGATGCTGTTAGTCTTGACATCAATCACTTACCCGGTTTTGGCACAAAAATGTAAATGTGATTTGATGTTATCTCAATAATGCCATAATTCAAGATTCAGGAAAAACCAAAGAATCAGTAAGAACCGTTGCATTCTGATTAAATTAAAATAATTTCCTAGATTACAATTGAGAGAGGTGAGATTCAAGGACATGTGACGTAATCATAAATAATGAGAAAGTGAAACAGATAAAAAGAGATAAAATAAGAAAAATGTACAACCCAGAGTCTCGGCTGTGTGGGTAACACACGCAAATAAATAAATAAATAAATAAATCCCAAATTTAAAGACTCACATGTACAGTTCCTATATCAATTTCATATTCTTATGTTTTGTGGCTTCATGTAAAAACTGACCTTCTGGTCAACAATTAGAAGAAAAGAAACAGGGTAAGTGACAGTGGAGGAAGAGTTAGGGAGATTTAGTTTCAGTTACAGGGATGAATATCACCTAACAATCAGGAAAAACAAACAAAAAAAAAAAAACGAAACAAAAGAGGGTGCCATCTTTCTTGCTTCTTCATGTTAGTTTCAATGTAATGGGTTCATTTTTAAAGAGGGCTACTTGGTTGGTTAAGCATTAAAAGTATTTGGTTAAAGTTAAGGAAAATATAATTAATTGTGTTCCACTTAAATTCATAATTTTTTTTCACACTGCACAACACAAGAATACTGCATACACATTAAGAAATTAGCTCCTCTTTAAAAAGTGTGTTTTGTTTTCTTTTTATTATCACTAAGGGTATGCTAGCAGTAACTAAATAAATAAATAAATCACATAACATCATAGGTGTTTGACAGAACTGGCAAAAATCAGCATTCAACTAGGTGTCAGTTGCATTCGGTGTTCAATGTGAGAAGATTTTTGTGTCTTTAAATCCATTTTCAACAGTTTTTCCTCACTGAAGTGCACTCTGTGAATTACTTTCTTTTGTATGAGTTGTAAATTTGCCTTAGTAGTTAAAAAAAAATATTTGTGCAAATTTGGGCCAGAAGTCAGCATTGGGGGTGAAATCTAAATTGTTCCTATTTAATTAACAGAATGGGAATTGTTGGAATAATAATGGAAAATGGTTTGTAAAACTTGGATTCAATTTTGTGGTGATGAGAAATGTGTAAATTTTAAAATGAATAGAAGAAGAGTAAGGTTAGATCTGTTGTTGTTCATTTTAGGCTGTGTGGAAGACTTAATCTGAAGGTATCAGTGTTTCCCACAGAGCAGGCAACAATTTCTGGTGCTCCCCTGATGCCGGGAAGGGAATTGAGTGTCGCCATGTCATGGAGCTCAGTGGAGTCGATCATTGGGGTGTACACAAAGTCTGTGCAGCTGGCATAGTTAAAACATACTTTCTGACACACTTTCACCTGGTGGCTGCAAGACCGGGCAACCACCAGGTGAAATCTGCCTGCCCAAAACAATGTGATGGTTGCCCACAATTTTACAGGAAAATATATAGAATAATGAATATTTTAAAATATTTATGTTTGTTGTTTTGTTACATTACATGTAACTGTAATGGATGTTGTAGGAGAGAGGAATAACATCATGGGAGAGACAAAAAAAACAACCTAAATATGCTTAGAAATGCAAATCAGCTGCCTTCTGTTGATTCTTGGTTTGTTTTCTTTTAAATTTTGTCATTAAAATAGGCCATAACTTCTCAAAATAACTTCATGATTTAATGCTGTCTAGACTCACATTAAATGAATCAATGTGTGAATGCACCATAACTGCAGAATGTCAGAGTCTCCACAACACCAGAAATATCTCCCAAAACACCAGAAAAAGTCACTAGATTTGTCACTTTTGACCAAAAGAAATTTACCAGGGGAGTTAGAAAAGTCGCCAGATTTAGCACGTAAGTCACCGAGGTGACAACACTGCTCCGATGACAGGAAAAATCAGCTCTGCAGAGTCTATAAATAACTTTTCTTTTATCAAATCCACCATCTGGAAGAAACTTAATTAAATCTCCATGATAGACTTGCATACCTATTTCAATTTCACAGTCCCAGCCAGTTCTTTTCTGTGAACCATGGATGTTCTGTTCCATAGATTCGGACAGTACAAGTTAAAAAAAAAAGTGGGTTGATACGCATAAAAATAATTACAGACGTGATTGTTTTTTTAATGGGTTAAGTTAATGCGCCCAGCCCTAAAAAAATAAATAAATAAAATACATCGATAAAAGTTTGTTGTCCCATCGGGTAGCCTCCACAAGGTAAGTTGCTGCCCGAATCAAGTCTCTACATGCCTCGGGCAGTCAGGCAGTCGTTAATGTTGAAGCCTGTCAGAGTTGCGGTAGTGTACCTGCACACCACTGACATGTATGCGCGCTTCTCTCTCTCTGTGTATGTGTGTGTGTGTATGTGTGAACAAGAATGATAGGGTGAAAGAGCGCTATGAATGAATGGAATGATTTTTTTATTTCAAAATCGCGTTGGCAGGGGGTAGCCCATATGTGGTGCTTGGAGTTGATTCTGTGGCACTGCACCACACATTAGTCTGTGTGTGGAAAACCCTGTGGTATTCTAGAAACTGATTTCTTGTAATGTCATACTTCTGCACAAGGTGAGAGAAAGGGACCAAAGTGTTGTTTTCATAGATATGTTTAAGGTAGTGATGATGATGTATAATTTAGTGGTTTCCTGTTTATTAGGAAATCAGGATTATTCCAAACGGGGGTGCTTCGTGGTGAAACTGTGGTGTGCTATTTGGTGAAGATCCCACCAGGCTGTCAGAGTTGTAGCTAAGATTGGGTTCTTGAAGCGGGGATGGCGAGTAATGGAGCGGCTTATGAATGGCAAGACTGGCCATTAAACACTTTTCACCCACATTTGTCAGATGAAATATTATGTGATCGTCATGGATTGAAATTCAGATATGAGAGGTCACGCTGGAGCAGAAACACATCATTGTTCGCACAACTAAACATGAATATGTGGTCATGTGCATGCAAACACACACAAACAGATACACACACACACACAATTTTCAGCGCTGACTGTAATGAGATGAGTAATGACTTGTGTCAGATAGCTTGTCTTCCAGGAGAGGAGAAGAAGGGAGTGTGTGCCAAGACAGCATCTCCTCTCCTAACACCCCCTCTCCACCCACCCCTTGTTCCTTCTTGCCTATTTTCCATTCCTATTACTTCTCCTCCTTTAGTAGCTCTTGCTTCTTTGACCAAAGGAAGGGAGGAGAACAGAACATTGTTTCACTTCAGGGTGACAGAGAAGAGCTTTTGCCAGGATAGTCTGTCTCCTTTACACACTTTACTCTGATCTCTACGGTAACATCTAAGGAGCATATGGCTGATTGCCTCCTCATGCAGACCCAGAAGAGACAGATGAGAAGAGCAAGAGCCTCGGTTCAGTGCACATTTGATGGAAGGCAACGTAAATGAAATAGCCATATGTCCAAACTTCAGATTGAAGTGGTATGCAGCATTGAACCAAATAAGCAGTAAATGGGCGCAGCATGATTCAATGATGAAAAATTCACATTCTCATTTAGACTGGGAAATTTATTTAAGGGAGGGATAGTAAGGCCAGCTAACCAATAGCTTCAACTTGGGATGTAACAGATCACAGGTCCGCAGGGATCATTCATTACTGACGAACATGTCAAGCAGAGGTAGCAGTTCCAATAAACATAAGTTTTTGGTTCAAAGTTGAAATATAAATCACTTTAAAAGGTGATAAAGCAGAGACACCTTACATGTAATTTATGTTTTTTATCTAAGGGCAGTGGTAAAAAATGGTCACAGTATGTCAACTCTTTGAGTAGCCTATTGCTGTTTTTGTCACGGTTTAGGTTTTGTTGAGTGTTTCCTGCTTTATTTTGGAACCTTGTCTGTGTCACGTTATGTTCTGTTTGGCTTTCCTGTTCCTTGTTTCCCTGACGTGTTTCACCTGCGTCTCGTTACCGTTGCCCTCTACATAAGGTCTTGTCTGTGTCTGCCCCGTGTTGGTCCGTACTGTTTTTTCCTTGTGTTCATGCCTCTGTTTTGCTACGTCACTTAAAAATAAACCAGTTCTGGATCGCTCCTGCCTCCACCTCCTGCATCTGGGTCCTACACCGCTACACAACCTGACAAAACAAACCAACCAGTTATGGACCCAGCAGGAGAAATGATTAGCCTTCTCTGTTTTAGTATTCAGGCAGAAAAAACGATGCCCAGTGTAGAGGATGAGTGGACTGACTCAGAGTCTAAGGAAGAGGACTGGCTGGACTGGGACTACGAGTGCTTGCCATTCTGGGGTACTCGGCTGGTCTTCATGGGCCCTAGGAATCCCTGGACTCAGGGGCTCTCCAGGAGGAGGAGAAGAAGAGGTAGGAAGCCCCGATCCTCAAAGTCTGTGGTGGTCCCCGAAGCTAACTAGTCCGAGAAGCCGCTTGAGCCACGGCCTGCTCCACAATCCCGGTCATCTGCGCCAACTCAGCCACCTGCACATTCTGATCTTGTTCCTGGCTTGGAGGCTTCTGATCCTGTCCACGTTCCCAAGGTGGTCAGTGCACCTTCTGTCCACATCCCCAAGGTGGTCAACACATGCTCTGTCCATGTCGCCTCTCTGGTCTCATCTGTTCCAGCACCTGTTCCTGCCTCATCGATTCCTGTTCCTCCTTTGGCTTCAATGGTCCCTGGTCGAGGACGCCTGTCGGAACTACATCTGTTTCACGCCCAGGACCAAGGGCACCCATCTGAACTCAGGCCTCGTTCTGGATTACTCCTGCCTCCCTCTTCTACATCTGGGTACTACATCACTACACAACCTGCCAGTTTTCTCTTCAATAAATCTTTTTGATTTAAGAGATATCTTTGTCGTAAAAGTGATCAAACTTGAGTGGGTATCATTTCTGATGCCTGTTTGGCACTTTTAGAATAAAGTATTGAAGTTGATTTTGGACATAACTAATGAAGGACGTTAATTGTTTATATGGTTAAAATAAAAAATACTTCCTTTATCATCTCTGGTTTTATTTTTTTTCAAAATTGGTTTCGGTGTTCAAAATAAACCAAGATTTTATTTTTAGGCTGTATTCAAGCATTTGAACTGTTGAATAATGCTTAATGCAGACCAAAATATGGTGAAATCTTGAATTCAGTTTCATTTGAAGGAATATTTGCTTACTATTATGAAGTGTCATCAAGCTGCAGTGATCATCTTTATCAAAAAAGAGGGCAAAAAAACAATCTGTTCCTGTCCCATGCAAGTAGCAGCAGAAGACGTGTGCAAGTAGTACAAAAAATTCAAGTATACATACAAAACAGGGAAACAGTAATGAAATCCCCGCACTAAGGGAAAGGATATCTTCAAATATTTAGGTCTAATTTTAAGATTTATGTATTTCAATTGCATATAAGATTTCAATCCTTTTGATTTATGTAGATTTAACATGTAAGAACAATCCAATATGTTGAATAAACATGATGGTTAGGTTTTTGTTTTGAAAACTAATTACTTTCTTTCAAAAACCTTAGATATTTTTTAAACAAATTAGATTTAATGGTCACACTTTACAGTAATGTTCACAAAATGTTGCTTGTTTATCACTTAATTATCATTTAACAGTCAGAAAATAAAGCATGAACTAACCGCTACTTAAATTATTAATTAATCATTGTAAAGTGGGTTTTAAAGAAAGCAGTGCTTGCTTAATGTCAAGTTATCAAAACAGAAAAGAGTAACTAATCAGAATTTAGGTAGTTCCTAATTCTTTTGTCATTTGCTTTTTTTCTTGTTTTGTTTTGTTTTTTTTTTGTTTTCACTATAATTGAGAGGAAATTCAGTGGAAAGTGTTACCAATTTATTTATGATAAATGCATACAATAACCTGCCACTTTGTTAGGTCCACCTTGCAAGTAAAAGGCTGGACCTCTTTTTGCCTTCAGAGCTGCCCTTATTCCTTGGGGGACAGTTTTTTAACAAGGTGTTGGAAACATTCCTCAGAGATTTTGGTCCATATTAACATGATAGCATCGTGCAGTTGGTGCAGATTTGTCAGCTGCACATCTACGATGCCAATCTCCCATTCCAACACATTCCAATGTTGCTCTATTGGAGTACAGTGAATTCATTGTCATGTTCAAAAAAAACAGTTTGAGATGATATGAGCTTTGTGACATGGTGCATTATCCTGCTGGAAGTAGCCATCAGAAGATGGTTCACTGTTGTCATAAATGGATGGACAAGGTCAGCAACAACGATGCCCAATTGGTACTATGGGGCACAAACTGTGCCAAGAAATATCCCCCACAACATTACACCACCACCAGCAGCCTGAACCATTGATACAAGGTAGGATGGATCCATGCTTTTATGTTGTTTACGCCAAATTCTGACCCTACCTTCTGAATGTTGCTGAAATTGAGACTCGTCAGACCAGCCAATGTTTTTCCAGTCTTCTATTGTCCAGTTTTGGTGAGCCTGTGCAAATTGTATTTTAAGTTTCCTGTTCTTAGCAGACAGTAGTGGCACCTGGTGTGGTCTTCTGCTGCTGTAGCCCATCTTCTTCAAGGTTCAACATATTGTGGATTCAGGGATGATATTCAGGGATGTTATTCTGCATTTATTGGTTGTAACGATTTGTGTTGCTGTTGCCTTCCTATCATCTCCAACCTGTGTGCCCATTCTCCTCTGACTTTTCACATCAACAAGGTATTTTTGTCCACAAAACTGCTGCACACTGGATATTTTCTCTGTTTTGGACAATTCTCAGTTAACCCTAGAGGTGGTTGTGTGTGAAAATCCCAGTAGATCAGCAGTTTCTGAAATACTCAGTGTGAATTGTTTTGCATTTAGTTTGTGACAATACGGTCAATAAACTGATAGGTTAACAAAAATATTTTGTTCCTACAGTGGTTATTTGTGATTTCACATTGAAGCCATTTGGTCAAATCTAAATCAAGTTTCTTCCAAACTCTTTTTTTTTTTTTTGTTCAGTTAACATTTCTACAGTGCCAAAGAGCATGTTGCTCAGTTTTTACAAACTTGGAAAATTTTAATTTCCTATGAAAAAAAAAACAATGTATTCATGTTTGATACAGTAGCCTGTAGCTATTTCTATTGCATTATAAGTTATACATATTTATTTAAGGGGAAAAAAAACAACAACTTGTCTTTCGCATCATCTGAAACACCTTGTTAAAAGGTTGATCTGTGTTTAAGAACTGGAACAGCTTTATTTGTGAGATTTTTAACCGCACTGATGTCCTTGAAATTACACAGAGAAGAGAGTTAAGTCACTTGAAAAATTACTTACTATAAAAAAATCTTTTCACAGGAGTCCAACACACATCTTTATTGCTCTGTCTAGCAATTCATGATACACTACTGGCCCCATTGAGTAGGAAATTGTATTCCAATACAATCCCATTGACTGGCCAGCTTGGTTGGGTTACAGATGGGGGCAATGTGATAACCTGAGGAAAGAAACATGGATTTCAGGTTAAAAAACGATAGTAACTTTGTGAGGGCTGCCAATAAGAGGGAAGAGAAAGAAACTGAAGGGGATTACGGCATCAGCAATCGCAAAAGACAATCCGAAAAGAGGAGATAGAGAAGATCATGTATGGACACTTATCTACCCAAACCAAAAAAAAAGGAAGTAAATCAATGTTCCTTAGTATTCAGCACAGGATCAAACCCTTGATAGCTTGTCTGCTTGGATTTCAGAAAATAATCTCACTATAGACCAGACTGGAGACACAACCACAAAACACAATCAGAATAGCTTTATTCTTCTTTTATTCTGGTTATTCATCGTGTCAACAAATGAGACCGTCAAGCTGCCATTTACCTAATAAGTAATCTTGTGAATAAGTTGGGGAACTATGGAGTAGCTCTGTCGCCCACTCAGTTAGTAATTTAGTTTGACAATCTGTCACCAACATCAGTCATCAAGTTAAATATTCAGTGATCTTCCTGCTAAGTGTAATACTGTTGACTCACTTGATATTCTAAGTTTTCATGTTATCAACCCATTTACTTTGTTACCTAGTTTAGCCAATGCTATGCATCGTCTTTTAATTTCACTTTTATGTCATTTTCAAGGTAACAAAGTTTACTTTACTCCTTTGACTTGTCAGTTGCCAAGTCAACTTGTTATAACAAAATCTCTGCTGTTATCCAATCTTAGGCATTCTGCCTCATCTATCAATCCACCCACCTTCTGCCCCTATCCAACAGATACATCTCTCCAGTGAGTCCTGGTTTTGTGCTGAGGCCTGATTCTGATGGGACATGTCTGAGGAACCTTTTCTGGAAGGCCATCTTGGCCAGATGCCCAAAAATAGCTCAACTGGTTCTTTCTGATGCGAAAGCAACTTTACCCTGTGCCCCTCCTGCATGACTAAGCCTCTCACCCTCTCCCCAGGGGTGAGCCCAGCCACCTGTCAACCACATCACTGCGGACGCTGCCCCGATCCACGTCTGGCTCCTTTCTACCCCGACTCTTGAATAAGACACAGAACAAGATTACACTCCTCCACTTGAGACATGAACTCATGCACATAGTAGACTGGACAATCAATGCCCCTTGACAAACCATCTTATTATGTCCATAGTTAGAAAAATGTCTTGTTTCCAGTTTCAAAAATTTATTTTTTCTTCCTATGGTCTGTGAATGATGTGTGTTTTCCTCCATCTGCAGTTTATGTTCTCACATTACATTGAGTTAGTGGTCAGGGTGTCTTTACACATGACGTTTGCTCTTTGTCCATAGTGGGGAGAAAGAGCAAGAACACTATTAGTATGTGGAAAGAAATCCACACACTGATAGTGTGTGGAATTTTCTTAAAAGGGTTAATTTTACATGTTTCTATTGCAGAATAATCATGCCTTTGAACATATAACATCTTTTGTAAATATATAAATGAAGAGATAGAGAAAGTTAAACCTTTTCAGCATGCACAAGTGTGTTCAATGGTAATGTGTGTGTAAGCATGTATGCATATGGACATGTGTACTTGTGAGAGGGACACAATATGGCACCATTAAGCCACTTCTGATAACATCACATTTAGTATGGAGTCACTAAGACCACAGTGGTCTCCTTGCAAGTCTGTGTGAATGCATGCAAGAGTGTGTGTGTGTGTGCATCATCAGGTGTCTTAAGGTATGTGTGTGCTGCATGCAGTTTAAGGGCCTATCACTGACAGCTTCACCGCTGTTACTCCATCACCATTATTACTACACTCTGAGCCTGAACGAGTGACGTGGGCACCTCTTCAAGTGGGCTCACCACCTGCATGAAGGGCCATAAGGGGCCGGTGCTATGTGATTTGGGCGGCAGTCATGGGCGGGGGCCCCGACGACCAAATCCCAGGACAACAACTCTGGCTATGGGGACATGGAATGTCACCTCGCTGGAGGGGAAGGAGCCTGAGCTTGTGCG
>JBAMYA010043800.1:0-13019 GCA_037176975.1 Arrhamphus sclerolepis | reverse complement strand
ATAATATAATATAATATAATATAATATAATATAATATAATATAATATAATATAATATAATATAATATAATATAAATAACAACTTGTAAAAATATTCTTGTTATATAACTGCAACATATGCATAAAATCACAAATCGCAACCTTTTACGTAATGTTGCAAATTTTTCTTGTCGTATAATATTGACCCTCTGTTGTAAAACACCTAATTTTACAATTTTGCAACTTTTAGTCCTAAAAGTCTAATTGTTCTTGTTGTAAAAACAAAAAAATTTCGTAAAATTGCATTTTAACATTGCGACCGTTTTGTGATGTCACAACTGTTTCTCGTGAAAAGCTCATTTCCCGATTGAACCACAAAATTTGTACATTTTGTTCAAACATAAAACTATGACTTTATGTTTTAGGATAACAATTCTTCCTCCTAAAACCATGAATTTTGTTACGTCACAACGTTTTGTCTTAAAAAGCTTGTTCTGCTAAAATTCCCAATTTACAATTTTAAAAAAAAACACAAAATGTATAAATTTTGTGGGTTTTGTGCAAATTTTTTCAACTTTTCATTGTAAAAAAGTGACTTTTGTACATTTCACAAACATTTTGAAAAGACATGATTTTTAAAAAACAAAAAAACAAAAAATAACATGAGATTCAGAAAAATGTTTGATTTCATGACAATGAATTAATATAGTGAAATTCACAATTATACAACAAAATAATCTGTGATTTTAAAACATAAAGATAGAATTTTTGAGGCATTTTTAAGCTGTGACTTCATAAAAATTAACATAAAAAAACTAATGTTAAATTAAATATCACAATTTTGCAAAACTTGTGATTTTCCAACAGAAAGTTTTGATTATAGGACATAAAGTTGCAGTTATACGATATTAGCAATTATGGAGTGGTGGCTTGGGGACATTTGTAATTTTATGACAAATATTCACTTTTTAAGACAAAGTTGTAATTTGATGACAGTTGATGTGATAGTTTATGGCAAAAAGAAATACTAACATGAAGTTAAAAGCCATAATTTAGCAAAAATCAGGATTTTACAACAAAATGTTGTAATTGTAATTTTCTGCCATAAAGTGGTGATTTGATGCCAAAACGTTTGTCAGGATTTGTTTCCTTTTTATGAAAGAAAAAAAAGATGTAAAGTTTTACATTCAAAATTCATGATTTTAAGACATAAACTAATAATTGTGCTTTTGAAAAAGAAGATTGTAATTCTTGATTTTGCAAAAAAAATTTTATTTTATGAAAAAAGTCCCAACTTTTGCATAAAATCTGACATTTATCTCTGTGATTGTATGGTTGTAGAAATACATACCTGTACTTGTAAAAATAATGGAATTATAACAAGTATTTCTGCAGAAGTGAATATATTATTCAAGACTGTTTATTTGGTAATACAGTATAACCAGATACAAACACGTAGTTTTCTGAATATTATATTATAAATGGAGTTTTTTTAAATACTATTTCTGATCGTCTCAGATATTCAGCTTCTGCTCCTTTAAACGTCCACCAACATGATGTGAAGCTCTGGATGAACCAAACCACAAAGACTGGAAGCTGACCCTGAACTGATGGACAGATTCCTGTCTGAAAGGCGGAGCTGGGAGAACTGGAAGACCCAGGAGAACCGAAGGCTGGAAACCAGTTCAGACAACAACAGGCCATAAAACAGGGAGGGACGTCTGGTCAAGCTGAGCTCAGCATCTCTGCTGCTGCTGCTTGAGAGGAGGGTAGGATGAGACTGCGGGAGGACAAGACTGCAGGAGGACAAGACTGCAGGAGGACATGACTGCAGGAGGACAAGACTGCAGAAGGACAACCTGCAGGAGGACAAGACTGCAGGAGGACACAACTGCAGAAGGACATGACTGCAGGAGGACAAGACTGCAGGAGGACATGATTGCAGGAGGACAAGACTGCAGGAGGACACGACTGCAGGAGGACAAGACTGCAGGAGGACAAGACTGCAGGAGGACAAAAATACAGGAGGACAAGACTGCAGGAGGAAAAGACTGCGGGAGGACATGACTGCAGGAGGACAAGACTGCAGGAGGACACGACTGCAGGAGGACACGACTGCAGGAGGACAAGACCGCAGGAGGACAAGACCGCAGAAGGACATGACTGCAGGAGGACATGACTGCAGGAGGACACGACTGCAGGAGGACAAGACCGCAGGAGGACACGACTGCAGGAGGACAAGACTGCAGGACAAGACCGCAGGAGGACAAGACCGCAGGAGGACAAGACTGCAGGAGGACACGACTGCAGGACAAGACTGCAGGAGGACAAGACTGCAGGAGGACAAGACTGCAGGAGGACAAGACCGCAGGAGGACACGACTGCAGGAGGACAAGACCACAGGAGGACAAGACAGCAGGAGGACAAGACTGCAGGAGGACGACTACAAGAGGACAAGACTGCAGGAGGACAAGACCGCAGGAGGACAAGACTGCAGGAAGACAAAAGACTGCAGGAGGACAAGACTGCAGGAGGACAAGACCGCAGGAGGACAAATATACAGGAGGACGACTACAAGAGGACAAGACTGCAGGAGGACAACTGCTAAAGGACAAGACTGGACAGAGGACGACTGCAGGAGGACAAGACTGCAAGATGACGACTGCAAGAGCACGACTGCGGGAGCACGACTGCGGGAAGATGACTGCAAGGTGACGACTGCAAGATGAAGACTGCAAGATGAAGACTGCAAGATGATGACTGCAAGATGAAGACTGCAAGATGAAGACTGCAAGATGATGACTGCAAGATGACGACTGCAAGATGGAGACTGCAAGATGGAGACTGCAAGATGGAGACTGCAAGATGGAGACTGCAAGATGACGACTGCAAGATGGAGACTGCAAGATGGAGACTGAAAGAGGACGACTGTAAGAGGACTGTAAGAGGACTGTAAGAGGACGACTGCCGGATCAGAAGACTGATGGAGGACGCCTGTAAGACTATAATCACATATATATTTAGTAAAATATAGCATAGTAATATTATTGTACAGTTATATATGTGTATATGTATTTATTCTTTTTCTTTGTTTGTTCTTGTTTTGTTTTTACTATATTATAGTATCATTATATATATTTTACTATGTATTAGAGGACATTGTTCCAGAATTGTTCTGGTTCAGTTTTAGAAACCAAAACTCAGAAATCTGCATTAACTGTGAAGACTCAGTCCCAGTCAGAAGACCTGAACTGATTATTGATCGGTACTGACGGACGGTGGAGGTTCTGTTTCACAGCTCAAAGTTTAATGAGCTCCAGGAATCGACCTGCTGCTTAAAAAGATCCATCAGGAAGTTGAAGGAGCCGTAATCAGATCACTCCTGCAGACGGAGTGATGCGGGGATCCGATAAAACCTGATGAACCCCAGAGCCTGAAAACCAGGACAGGAGTCCTCGTCCAGGAGGCTGGACTTTAGAGCACAGACGTTAAGATTTTACAGCAAAATGTGGCCGGAGAACTTCATGAAAGTTGCGATATTTACGACAAAATCGTGATTTCATGTGAAAAACCACAACAAAAAAATTGCAAAATTGTGAAGTACGTGAATTTTAGAAGAGGAAATCTTTGCTTATACGACCTAAAGTTGCAGTTATGTGAAATATAATTTTTGAAAATTTAAAAAAAAAAAGAAGAAAATCACAATTCTGCACGATTCGTGATTTTTACAGCAAAATATAACGATGGGACTTTGTAAGAAGTTAAAATTCTGTGAGTCGCAATCATCAATTCTGCTGAAGTTGTGATTTTACAATAATTTTATAATAATATATTTATGGCAAAATCATGACTTCACATCAAAATTGTGAAATTTGAGTATGTGATATAAAATTATTTTATCACATTTGTTAATTTTTATACATAGATAAGAAAGAAAGAAAGAAAAAGCTGATTTTGTGAAATTTGTGATTTTACAACAAAATGTCCCTTTCTTTTTAAAAGAGTGGAGATTCTTATATTCAGAAGATTCTAATAATGGTTCCACTTGGGCCAATCACAGAAGAGGACACAAGTAGGCAGGTCACATGGTTCCAACATGAAACCAGCAGACAGACCAGATTTATTTCTGTCGTCGCCACGATTCAACATATATTCAATCACGCAGTAACACGCTGTAAATTTATTATCTACCGATTTCACGTTGTGCAGTGTGACTTGAATTAATCTAATAAGACTGTAAAAAAACTGTACAGTGTGAACCAGCGTATAATATTAATGTTCCGTTGTGATGGAAATGTTTCTGTTTAAAGGTCAGTTTGATGAAAAACAGCTTTGCAACAACAACATCACTTCAGCACTCTCAGCACTCTCTGGTTAATCTTCCCTAAATAACGATGTAATTCTGCTCTTCAGGAAGGATAATGGAGGATAGATGGAGGATAGATGGAGGATAGATGGAGGATAGATGGAGGATAGATGGAGGATAGATGGATGCATGATGGAGACTCTGCAGCCTCTCAGTTCACTCAACTCGCTGAGTGATTTTCCACCGGACCTCACACAGCGACAAAAGAAGGTGGAAGACGGTAAAAGGCGGGTGGGGTGATTCTATTCGTTCACACACTCTGGTTCATCGATGCAGAGAGACGCCAGGAAGTGACTTCACTCCTGAACATTTACAACCTAAAATCCAGAACCGTCTGAGCTCGACTCCAAGTGACTGACGCAAAACCTCCAGACAAACTCCCGCAACCAAAAGTGGACCACATTAACAATTAATTATTGTTTAAAAAAAGTGAATGAAATGTAAGTCTTCATATCTGATTCAAAACAAGGATGTTTCAGCAGCTACGAGGTATATTTGAGTAAATAAAATGGAATAAAAAGGTAAAACACGTGAGATTACAGGCAGAAGGGTAAAAAAATAAAATAAAGTGAGTCAGAGGAAATAACGATGGAACAGC
Organism: Arrhamphus sclerolepis; assembly: GCA_037176975.1. NCBI lineage: Eukaryota > Metazoa > Chordata > Actinopteri > Beloniformes > Hemiramphidae > Arrhamphus > Arrhamphus sclerolepis. Next base: position 8,077 of record JBAMYA010043800.1, on the reverse strand, counting down.
AGAAATGGAACCAAATCCTCCATTTCTGCAGCTCACGTCTGAACATCTCAACATTTATTTAACTTAACACTGATTTTTAGACATTTTTGTTTATTTATTCACATTTGATTTCTCACCTGTCACTGGTCTTTGTCAGGAACCAAACAATAAAACAGTTTTTATCTGATATAACCGCTATGTCACTAAATGTATCAGTTCCTGTCAAAGAAGAGAGACCGTCTACGTTCACAACCAGCTACGCTGTAAAGACTTCTTAGTCTCTATACAGGGGTCTTGTGATCCCGGAGGTCTCTACTGCAATACCGACCACTACAACACAGGCCAGTAGAATGCAGACCACTGAAACACAGACCACTACAACACAGGCCAGTAGAATGCAGACCACTGAAACACAGACCAGTAAAATGCAGACCACTGCAACACAGACCACTGCAATACTGACCACTACAACACAGGCCAGCAGAATGCAGACCACTGAAACACAGACCAGTAAAATGCAGACCACTGCAACACAGACCACTGCAATACCGACCACTACAACACAGGCCAGTAGAATGCAGACCACTGAAACACAGACCAGTAAAATGCTGACCACTGCAACACAGACCACTGCAATGCAGACCAGTACAACACAGACCAGTAAAATGCAGACAGCTACGACACAGACTACTATAATACAGACTGCTGCAACACAAACCACTACATCACAAGGCCGCTACAACACGGACTACTGCAACACAGTCACTAAAATGCAGACTATTACAACACAGATGGCTAAAACATAGACCACTAGAGTGCAGACCACTACAACATAGACCACTACAGCAGAGATTGCTAAAATACAGACTGCTGCAACACAAACCACTGCAACACAAACAACTACAACACAAGGCCGCCACAACACAGACCGCCACAACACAAACCACTACAACACAGACTGCTGCAATGTAGACCTCCACAACACAGACTGCTGCAACACAGTCACTAAAATGCAGACTATTACAACACAGACGGCTAAAACACAGACCGCTAGAGTGCAGACCACTACAACAGAGACCACTACAACAGAGATTGCTAAAATAAACACTGCTGCAAAATAGACTGCTACAACAGACTACTGCAACACAAACCACTGCAACACAGACCGCTACAATGTGGACCACCACAACCCAGACTGCTGCAACAACAGACCGTTACAGATCCTTCCTGAACACAGCTAGAACCTTCAATCTTTGAACTATTGACAATATTCATTTCACTTCAAGCATTAATAAAGGAATATTGAATGTAACTGAAATAAACCAGTACCCGAACCAGCTCAGCTCCACCTTTGACTTCCAGGGGGCGGTGCCAACAGAGACAGAAGAAACCGCCTCAGGACACCACTGGATAGACGTACAATAAACCAGAGAAACAAAGCATGTGACGTAAGCAGAGCTAGAACCAAACTGGTACTTAAAAAACAGGAGGAGAACCAGACTCAGTTTCATTAAATAAATGGGTACAGCCAGAGAAACACATCACTAATGAGCACTAACGAGCTCCTGTTGGGGCGGAGTCTGAGAGACTTTGGTCTGTAAATTGAAGCGTCACATCCAGGTATGTTGTGATGAAGAACTGAGTTAAACTGAGCTCCAGCTTGACTAAATCAACACACTGATTGTAGTGAAAGAAATGAAAGTCAAAGTAAATTGAATAATCACAGCTTTTGGTACAGTTTACCTGCAGACTCACAGTTTACCTGCAGACTCACAGTTTACCTGCAGACTCAGTTTACCTGCAGACTCACAGCTCAGAGTCTGTCAACCGTACATCCCAAACACATTTCCCAGAAACCTTCGTGTCCTGATGATCCAAACATAAAGGCTTTGCCTGCAACTGCAGCAGCTTAGCTTCCTGAAGCGTCAGTATGGACCTACTTTAGTCTCCGCGGAGCTCAGCGCCCAACAAATGTCATCAAAGTGCGTATTAAAGGTATCAAAGCAGCCGGAGACATCGGGGATTGTCAGCAGGGATTCTGGTCTGGATTACTGACACCAATCACCTGTTGACAGATTTCATCGATTCAATAGCGAAACTGGACCTGTTCCTCTAAAAACAGAGACACTGATCCAGTCTGTGTTTGATTGGGTGTTGTCTGCTGATCAACAGAAACAAACATCACAAGTCTCCACTGCCTGCTCGTGCTTGGGTCCATGTCCACTTCCTCAGGTCCCTCGGGTCCCTCGGGTCCCTCGTCTTTCTCGGATACTGGTCAGTGGATCGCTGAAACGTACGGATCCGATTCCACGGTCAATACGACAATATGATCCACGTAAACAAAAACACTGGAAGCAAAGTCGGTCGTTGGTGAGGCTTACTGCCCCCCCACCCCCCCATCAATCACAGTCCACCAGAGCAAAAACAACGTAGATTAAATGAAGAACATTTTACTCCCAGAGGAAAGGTTTACAACTATATATTTGTGTAGCTTTTTTCATGGTGTCATTATTTATTAAAAGTGATAAATACAAATGTGAAAGAGTTCACAAAAAAGCTACTTTTCATCCGTAGTTTAGTTGTCACTCACATATTAGCTGTTGTAGATGCAAAGCTATATCAGCTGCTGTATGCGAAGCTATGCAGATTAGTTTTATTCTGCCGATCTATGTGGATTAAAACTATGCAGCTTATTTGTCACGCTAAGCGAAACTACACAAATGAACTATTGTACTAGTGAACCTACGCAGATTATTTGTCATGCTAGGTGAAACTATTCAAATTGATTATTGTACGAGTGAACCTCCACGGATTATTAGTTGTAGGAGTGAACCTACGTGGATTATTAGTTGTACAAGTAAACCTACGCAGATTATTTGTCATGCTAAGCAAAATTAGGGATTACCTATGTGGATTATTAGGTATACTTGTAATATGTGATACTATGGGGATTATTTGCTGTGGTAAGCAAAACTTTGCAGATTATTTGTTATGCTAAGCGAAACTCTGCAAATTAACTCCTGTCCTAGTGAGCCTTTTTGGCTTATTAGTTGTAACCTATCCGGATTATTTGTCATGCTAAGCAAAACTACACAATTTAATTACTGTACTAGCGAACCTGTGCATGTTATTAGTTGTACTCGTGAAGCTACTTGGATTATTTGTTGTGCTGGTGAATCTATGCAGACTAGCTATAGTACTGGTGCATCCATGCACAATAACTGTCATACCAGTAAGGGCTACCTGAACTGCTGTTTCAGCAAACCTACACAGATTATGGATTGATGTGCAGCAACAACTGCTTCTCTACAACCATTGCTGATGTCTTTCCCATGTTAACACACATCTGAATGCTCCAGAGCAGCAAACTGAATTTTTTCTTTCTTTCTTAAAGGTCTTCACAGCTGCTGATGATCCGTCCATCAAGCAGCTGCTAATTTAATCCATGACAAGGGTATTTAGTATTGCCCACATACCGTTTTCCTTTTTTGTTGGATTTTGGATGAATTTCTGAGCGAGTATTTAATCCCTCAACGTCCAGCGGTTCTTTTTGAAGCAGCACGTCTGTTCAGGTGGTTGAAAGCTGCACTGAGCTGCAGTTTTCTGACGTGGCAAGCTCGACTCAGAGGCAGAACGCTGACTCAAAGCTCTAAATCTAAAGCTTCACTCTGACTTCAGCAGACTTCTGCCTCCAAACCTCAGGATGTTTGTACCACATCAGATTATTTAAAGGGTGTAATAAAGGTGACCAGTTAGCTTGCCGCTCACCATTTCACGCCTTTGACATCACGCCGTTGTCATCATTTTAGCTACTTAGCGCTTCGCATTATATTGACTTCTGAGCTGTGAACTAAAACCTGAGCCTAGCCTCAATCCAGCAACACTTATTTGGTTCTGGTGAAGATGAAATTAGGACGTTTGGGTAAAATTAATTTGAATAAGTAACATGAATTATCACCCCGAGTTAGCTGAAACTAAGCAAGCCAAGCTCCAACAGCTAACTGGTAGGCGTGTTACAGTCTGCTGGTCCTGCCTCTTTGCCACATGGCAAACTGAAGCTTAATTGGATTAAAATGGATTAAACTACATTAAACTGGGTTTTAACTGCATGGAACTGGATTTTAATTGGATTGAACTGGGTTTTAACTGGATTAAACTGGGTTTCAACTGATTAAAATGGGTTTTAACTGGATTGAACTGGATTTTACTTGGATTAAACTGGGTTTTAAGTGGATTAAAGGATATTTTAACTGGATTAAACTGGGTTTTAACTAGGGTAAAATGTATTTTAACTGGATTAAATTGCTTTTTTAACCGGATTTAACTGGGTTTCAACTGGATTGTAGTAGGATTAAATTGGATTTTAACTGGATTAAATTGGGTTTCAACTGGATTAAATTAGATTTTTAACTCGAGTAAATTGGATTTTAGCTGGATTACACCGGGTTTCAATTGGATTGAACTGAGTTTTGACAGATTTAAACTCTATTTTAGCACAATTAAAGTGGGTTTTAACTGGATCGAACTGGCTTTGAACGAGATTAAACTGGATTTTAACTGGATTAAATGGGGTTTTATCTGGACTGTCCTTCGGCTTGACCAGTGGTGTTTATATCCAACATGAATTTCGTTCTTAGGTGCTCTATTGATAAAACTGAACTGAATGTTATTTTCCTGCGTCATCGATCTCAAAATCCGTCCTTCTGATGAAATATTTACACGCTACAATGATAGTTCAACAGTGCAGTTACTTCAGGATGTCTAACGAGTTCAAATTCATTCACAGTTTTAGCCTTAAATATATATATATATATATATATTACAAAACAAGACTCAACAGAGACACAAACCTGCTCGTGACAAAGTTAGACAACTTCCATCTGTCTAAAACTGTATAAAATAAAAACGTGTACGGATGATGTAGGGTCATCTTAACTGGATCAGCATCCACTGAAGTCATTTCTACAGTTAGTAGCTGCCCTTCCAATCCTGATTTTTGTGTTAAAAACATAATAAAAATCATCTGAAACTCAGAAGAGGGAAAACATAAAACTTTTCTCCTCTTATGTTAATTAATGAACAAAAACTGGGGGGAAAAGACAAAATCATGTGAACAACACTAAGACACTAAAATTACTGCTTCAAGAGGATTTAAACTGCATCCAATCATCACCATCATCATCACCATCATCACCATCATCATCACCATCATCATCACCATCATCATCATCACCATCACCATCATCATCATCATCACCATCACCATCATCATCACCATCATCATCACCATCGTCATCACCATCACCATCATCATCACCATCATCATCACCATCACCATCATCATCACCATCATCATCACCATCATCATCACCATCATCATCAGACGCTTCTAAAGAAAATTTTAGAGATTTGTTTTCCTTTCAAATTTACAATTTGTTTTTCAAAATGTTTGTGAGTTTATGGTCAGAAATTCTTGGATTTATTAATCAAGCCAAACTTTTCTTCTTATTTCCTAACTAATTAATTTGCAAGTTTTTAATTTTAGAAATTCTGTTGTCATTTATTGCAAATATTTGAATTTCAAAAAGTAAAATTACATTTAATGTTCTAAATTACATTTTCTTCTTATAGAACATTGTTGCAAAAAATAAAATCATGATTACAAAGTCATGAGTTTAGGGCTGCATGTTTTTTGTTTTAAAAATCATAAATTTGTAAAAGTGGATTAGACTATATCAAATTGGATTTTAACACAACTAACTGTATAAGAACTGTATGTTTCTGTTTTTTATTATCATAAAGTTTGTTGTATAACTCGATTTGACTGAATGAAATGGGATTATAACTGGAGTATAACTGGATTTTAGCAGAATTTAACTGGATTTTAACAGGATTCTAAATGGATTATTACTGGAATTTAACAAGATTATAAATGGATGATTACTGGAATTTAACTGGATTGAACTAGATTTTAACAGAATTATAGATGGATTATAACCGGATTTTAACAGAATTTAACTTGATTAAAACTGGATTAAACTGTGTTTAATAGGATTATGATTGGATTTTAATAGAATTCGACTGGATTAAACTGGATTTTAACTGTAACTGCATGTTTTTTTGGGAGGGGCATAAACTGATTGTGAAACAGCTGCTCAGTGGTCCTTCTGCAGGAAGGACACTTCTCAGCTCTAGGTCGAAGGGGGTGGAGCTTAAGCACCACCTGGAGTCTACCTGAACCTGACTGAAGAATGGACTAAAATCCCCCCAGAACCACGTGACAGACTGATAAAGTCATCAAGGACGCTTTAAGCTGCTGCTGCTAAAGGAGGATCTAGAAGCTGCAGGATCGCGGGGGTACGTAGGATTGCCTACACGTTTTGGTTTTTATTTTGTTAAATAAATGACAGTGAAGAAAGTTGTAATGTTGTTGATCAGAGGATTGATTAAGGATTACAGGAGGAGGGAGTAACTTTTGCACATATTCCCGTTTTTCTGACGTCTGAGTGTTTGTGCTGCATCAGGATCCTGCTGTTCTCTTAAAAGCACCCATCCCATAATAACCACACCTAGAAGCTGAGTGCAGCAGGATGCTTCAGCAGGATGCTGCAGTGCATTTCTGCCCAGCATCCATCCATCATCCCGCCCTCGTCTTACCTGCCGGTGCCTTCTCCTTGGTCTCCATGTCCCGCTGCTGCGTCCAGGCGGTCCCCGGTCCGTTCCGGTCCTGCTCCGGTTCCTGTCCTGTCTCCCCTCCTTCCTTCCTTCCTTCCTCGGTTCCTTCCTGGACCAGCTGCTGTTGTCGAGCCACAGGAGAAGAGTGAGCAGCGGATGGATGGATGACGGCGTGAGGAGGAGGAGGAGGAGGAGTAGGAGGAGGAGGAAGAGCAGCAGAAATCTCGGAAATCCTCCAAAGTTCAGCTTCTCTGCTGGTTTCTTGTCCTTCCTCCTGCGGACGTTCAGGCTTGTGCGATCACCTGTCCTCGCGCTCGCCTCTCTCTCTCTGTGCTCGCGCCGTGTTGCTGCAGCCCGAGCCAGAGCAGTGACGTCACCGCCCTAGGACTTTTTTTTTTCATTAAAAAGGTGATGATGGCGGAGGAAGAAGGGAAATGCTGACCTCTGTGACGTCACATATGTTTAAGAAGCGTGTGCATGTGGGGGAATTTAAAGGTGGACCATGTAGACCACCGCTGACTCCGCCCATTCAAAAAGTTTAGCACATGCTTCCTCACGCAAACTGATGCTATCTTTAAATTGACGCTACCTCATGCTAAAATTATGTTTAACTTGACACTATCTCATCCCAACTAGCGGTAGCTTCAATTTGACGCTAGCTCATACAAACTAGGGCTAGTTTTAAACTTGATGCTATCTCATTCTAATGCCATCTTTCACTTGATGTACTCTCATGCTAACATTATCTCTGACTTGAAGCTATCTCATGCTAACTAACACTATCTTGACTGGACAGCTGAGGCTCGCCAACCTGGATACATCCAGAATGAACATGACTGTCCACTGAAAACAGTTAGCCAGACGCCCCCAAAATACATGTCGTTAGTTCCGCCCAACCCCAGTAAAGCAAAGAAAAACTATCAAAAAGATAAAACAAACAAGCCCAATAGTTAGTTTACCAAACCTTGCCTCAGTTACCACAAGATAGCTAGTTTAGCTTAGCTTATCTCATGCTAATTAACATTATCGTTATGACTGAACAGCTGAGGATATTTATTTTTTATTAATTACTGTTTGTTTTAAACTAACATTACTATCTTCTGGTATGGTTCTGTGCTACTGGAACCCAAGACAAGGCAAGTTTATTTCGAGAGCACAATTCATACACAGGGTAATTCAAAGTGCTTTACATCTACATAAAGTCACAAGAGGCAAATAAAATCATTTAATAATCAATAATTAATTAAATTAAAAATGAAGAGTGAAGAATAAAAGTATAATTAAAATTTTTAAAATAAAGTAGAAGAGAAAGGGGGAAAGATGAAAACAGTAGTTAAAACTATTTGGGTTTTGGTTCTAAAATTCAGGCTTAAAATAACTTTATTCAAATGCAGCTGAGAACAGGTGGGTCTTTAACCTGGAT